>CM056170.1:43728200-43773016 GCA_029691765.1 Entomobrya proxima
AAGCTAATGATTTTTAAAAAAAATTTCGCATTTTTTTTTAAATTTAGGGTGGAAGTATGTAACCAGTTCATTTTGATATGCCGTTTTTTTACGTTCTTTGGGCCTAAATAGACGATCAAAATTGCAAATTTGAAATTGTTTTAAAGACATCCAGTTTTTAATTTTTAAAAAATCAGGGATTTCGAATTTTGAAAATCGAAGAAAAAACCTGTGTGCGGAATTGAATTAGTTAGTTTTTGGTGAACGTTTCATATCTTGTTTGATGGAGGAGCTAAGCTCTGAAAACTAAAATTTTCTTTTAAGCCCTCTAGCGGCTAAACGGTAAGAGATAATTTTTTTTTGTTTTCACATTTTGGGTCACTAAGCCATGCTCTTTCATATGTGCATAGTCTTGAGCGATTTAAAAAATAGCGTTTTTTTGCCGGACACGGTTGGTATCCCCTTACTCAAACTCTAATTAGGTTTCATGTATTTTCACCTGGGTTTCCATAACTTGGATTCCACAAACAATTCTGTTGGGTTTCATAGATTTTCAGTTGGGTTTCATAGATTTTCAGTTGGGTTTCATAGATTTTCAGTTGGGTTTCATAGATTTTCAGTTGGGTTTCATAGATTTTCAGTTGGGTTTCATAGATTTTCAGTTGGGTTTCATAGATTTTCAGTTGGGTTTCATAGATTTTCAGTTGGGTTTCATAGATTTTCAGTTGGGTTTCATAGATTTTCAGTTGGGTTTCATAGATTTTCAGTTGGGTTTCATAGATTTTCAGTTGGGTTTCATAGATTTTCAGTTGGGTTTCATAGATTTTCAGTTGGGTTTCATAGATTTTCAGTTGGGTTTCATAGATTTTCAGTTGGGTTTCATAGATTTTCAGTTGGGTTTCATAGATTTTCAGTTGGGTTTCATAGATTTTCAGTTGGGTTTCATAGATTTTCAGTTGGGTTTCATAGATTTTCAGTTGGGTTTCATAGATTTTCAGTTGGGTTTCATAGATTTTCAGTTGGGTTTCATAGATTTTCAGTTGGGTTTCATAGATTTTCAGTTGGGTTTCATAGATTTTCAGTTGGGTTTCATAGATTTTCAGTTGGGTTTCATAGATTTTCAGTTGGGTTTCATAGATTTTCAGTTGGGTTTCATAGATTTTCAGTTGGGTTTCATAGATTTTCAGTTGGGTTTCATAGATTTTCAGTTGGGTTTCATAGATTTTCAGTTGGGTTTCATAGATTTTCAGTTGGGTTTCATAGATTTTCAGTTGGGTTTCATAGATTTTCAGTTGGGTTTCATAGATTTTCAGTTGGGTTTCATAGATTTTCAGTTGGGTTTCATAGATTTTCAGTTGGGTTTCATAGATTTTCAGTTGGGTTTTATGGATTTTAACTTGGGTTTCACGGATTTTGAGTTGGGTATCACGGATTTTCAGTTGGGTTTCATGGATTTTCAGTTGGATTTCATGGATTTTCAGTTGGGTTTCATGGATTTTTAGTTGGGTTTCATGCATGAGTTATATTTAATGCATAATTCAGTTGATTTTCAGCTTTTAATACTGTTTTAATTAATTTGGCATTATGTACGACATTTCATGTTTAAGTCTTGTTTGATTCTTATATATTTCTCTGAAATCATGGATTCTAATGTTGAACTGAACTTAAAATTAGAACTTTTAAACTTCATTTTCAGTTGAGTTTCATCATTTTCAGTTGGGTTCCATGCATTTTCAAATCTGAAGTCTTGGTATTCAATAGGCTATATTTACGTACTCCTAAGCGTAACCGGTGAGGCACTATACACAATTGTTTCACTAGATACGCATAGCTTAAACGAGCTGGAGGTAGTGTAATGTACCATGTGCTAGAGGCAGTATGCTGGATCATGTGATGTAGGCAGTGTGTCGGTGTGCTAGAGGCAGTATGCTGGATCATGTGCTGTAGGCAGTGTGTCGTGTGCTGTAGGCAGTGTGTCGTGTGCTGTAGGCAGTGTGTCGTGTGCTGTAGGCAGTGTGTCGTGTGCTGTAGGCAGTGTGTCGTGTGCTAAAGGCAGTGTGTCGTGTGCTAGAGGCAGTGTGTCGTGTGCTAAAGGCAGTGTGTCGTGTGCTAGAGGCAGTGTGTCGTGTGCTAAAGGCAGTGTGTCGTGTGCTAAAGGCAGTGTAACGTGTGCTGGAGGCAGTGTGTCGTGTGCTATAGGCTGTGTGTCGTGTGCTGTAGGCAGTGTGTCGTGTGCTATAGGCTGTGTGTCGTCTGCTATAGGCAGTGTGTCGTGCGCTGTAGGCAGTGTGTCGTGTGCTGTAGGCAGTGTGTCGTGCGCTGTAGGCAGTGTGTCGTGTGCTGTAGGCAGTGTGTCGTGTGCTAGAGGCAGTGTGTCGTGTGCTAGATGCAGTGTGTCGTGTGCCAGAGGCAGTGTGTCGTGTGCTAGATGCAGTGTGTCGTGTGCCAGAGGCAGTGTGTCGTGTGCTAGAGGCAGTGTGTCGTGTGCTAAAGGCAGTGTGTCGTGTGCTAGAGGCAGTGTGTCGTGTGCTAAAGGCAGTGAGTCGTGTGCTAGAGGCAGTGTGTCGTGTGCTAAAGGCAGTGTGTCGTGTGCTAAAGGCAGTGTGTCGTGTGCTGGAGGCAGTGTGTCGTGTGCTATAGGCTGTGTGTCGTGTGCTGTAGGCAGTGTGTCGTGTGCTCCAGGCTGTGTGTCGTCTGCTGTAGGCAGTGTGTCGTGCGCTGTAGGCAGTGTGTCGTGTGCTGTAGGCAGTGTGTCGTGCGCTGTACGCAGTGTGTCGTGTGCTAGAGGCAGTGTGTCGTGTGCTAGAGGCAGTGTGTCGTGTGCTAGAGGCAGTGTGTCGTGTGCTGTATGCTGTGTGTCGTGTGCTAGAGGCAGTGTGTCGTGTGCTAGAGGCAGTGTGTCGTGTGCTAGAGGCAGTGTGTCGTGTGCTAGAGGCAGTGTGTCGTGTGCTAAAAGCAGTGTGTCGTGTGCTAGAGGCAGTGTGTCGTGTGCTAAAAGCAGTGTGTCGTGTGCTAGAGGCAGTGTGTCGTGTGCTGTAGGCAGTGTGTCGTGTGCTGTAGGCAGTGTGTCGTGTGCTGTAGGCAGTGTGTCGTGTGCTGTAGGCAGTGTGTCGTGTGCTGTAGGCAGTGTGTCGTGTGCTGTAGGCAGTGTGTCGTGTGCTGTAGGCAGTGTGTCGTGTGCTGTAGGCAGTGTGTCGTGTGCTGTAGGCAGTGTGTCGTGTGCTGTAGGCAGTGTGTCGTGTGCTGTAGGCAGTGTGTCGTGTGCTGTAGGCAGTGTGTCGTGTGCTGTAGGCAGTGTGTCGTGTGCTAAAGGCAGTGTAACGTGTGCTGGAGGCAGTGTGTCGTGTGCTATAGGCTGTGTGTCGTGTGCTGTAGGCAGTGTGTCGTGTGCTATAGGCTGTGTGTCGTCTGCTATAGGCAGTGTGTCGTGCGCTGTAGGCAGTGTGTCGTGTGCTGTAGGCAGTGTGTCGTGCGCTGTAGGCAGTGTGTCGTGTGCTGTAGGCAGTGTGTCGTGTGCTAGAGGCAGTGTGTCGTGTGCTAGATGCAGTGTGTCGTGTGCCAGAGGCAGTGTGTCGTGTGCTAGATGCAGTGTGTCGTGTGCCAGAGGCAGTGTGTCGTGTGCTAGAGGCAGTGTGTCGTGTGCTAAAGGCAGTGTGTCGTGTGCTAGAGGCAGTGTGTCGTGTGCTAAAGGCAGTGTGTCGTGTGCTAGAGGCAGTGTGTCGTGTGCTAAAGGCAGTGTGTCGTGTGCTAAAGGCAGTGTGTCGTGTGCTGGAGGCAGTGTGTCGTGTGCTATAGGCTGTGTGTCGTGTGCTGTAGGCAGTGTGTCGTGTGCTCCAGGCTGTGTGTCGTCTGCTGTAGGCAGTGTGTCGTGCGCTGTAGGCAGTGTGTCGTGTGCTGTAGGCAGTGTGTCGTGCGCTGTACGCAGTGTGTCGTGTGCTAGAGGCAGTGTGTCGTGTGCTAGAGGCAGTGTGTCGTGTGCTAGAGGCAGTGTGTCGTGTGCTAGAGGCAGTGTGTCGTGTGCTGTATGCTGTGTGTCGTGTGCTAGAGGCAGTGTGTCGTGTGCTAGAGGCAGTGTGTCGTGTGCTAGAGGCAGTGTGTCGTGTGCTAAAAGCAGTGTGTCGTGTGCTAGAGGCAGTGTGTCGTGTGCTGTAGGCAGTGTGTCGTGTGCTGTAGGCAGTGTGTCGTGTGCTGTAGGCAGTGTGTCGTGTGCTAGAGGCAGTGTGTCGTGTGCTAGATGCAGTGTGTCGTGTGCCAGAGGCAGTGTGTCGTGTGCTAGATGCAGTGTGTCGTGTGCCAGAGGCAGTGTGTCGTGTGCTAGAGGCAGTGTGTCGTGTGCTATAGGCAGTGTGTCGTGTGCTAGAGGCAGTGTGTCGTGTGCTAAAGGCAGTGTGTCGTGTGCTAGAGGCAGTGTGTCGTGTGCTAAAGGCAGTGTGTCGTGTGCTAAAGGCAGTGTGTCGTGTGCTGGAGGCAGTGTGTCGTGTGCTATAGGCTGTGTGTCGTGTGCTGTAGGCAGTGTGTCGTGTGCTCCAGGCTGTGTGTCGTCTGCTGTAGGCAGTGTGTCGTGCGCTGTAGGCAGTGTGTCGTGTGCTGTAGGCAGTGTGTCGTGCGCTGTACGCAGTGTGTCGTGTGCTAGAGGCAGTGTGTCGTGTGCTATAGGCAGTGTGTCGTGTGCTAGAGGCAGTGTGTCGTGTGCTGTATGCTGTGTGTCGTGTGCTAGAGGCAGTGTGTCGTGTGCTAGAGGCAGTGTGTCGTGTGCTAGAGGCAGTGTGTCGTGTGCTAAAAGCAGTGTGTCGTGTGCTAGAGGCAGTGTGTCGTGTGCTAAAAGCAGTGTGTCGTGTGCTGTAGGCAGTGTGTCGTGTGCTGTAGGCAGTGTGTCGTGTGCTGTAGGCAGTGTGTCGTGTGCTGTAGGCAGTGTGTCGTGTGCTGTAGGCAGTGTGTCGTGTGCTGTAGGCAGTGTGTCGTGTGCTGTAGGCAGTGTGTCGTGTGCTGTAGGCAGTGTGTCGTGTGCTGTAGGCAGTGTGTCGTGTGCTGTAGGCAGTGTGTCGTGTGCTGTAGGCAGTGTGTCGTGTGCTGTAGGCAGTGTGTCGTGTGCTGTAGGCAGTGTGTCGTGTGCTGTAGGCAGTGTGTCGTGTGCTGTAGGCAGTGTGTCGTGTGCTGTAGGCAGTGTGTCGTGTGCTGTAGGCAGTGTGTCGTGTGCTGTAGGCAGTGTGTCGTGTGCTATAGGCTGTGTGTCGTGTGCTGTAGGCAGTGTGTCGTGTGCTATAGGCTGTGTGTCGTCTGCTATAGGCAGTGTGTCGTGCGCTGTAGGCAGTGTGTCGTGTGCTATAGGCTGTGTGTCGTCTGCTATAGGCAGTGTGTCGTGCGCTGTAGGCAGTGTGTCGTGTGCTGTAGGCAGTGTGTCGTGCGCTGTAGGCAGTGTGTCGTGTGCTGTAGGCAGTGTGTCGTGCGCTGTAGGCAGTGTGTCGTGTGCTGTAGGCAGTGTGTCGTGCGCTGTACGCAGTGTGTCGTGTGCTAGAGGCAGTGTGTCGTGTGCTAGAGGCAGTGTGTCGTGTGCTGTATGCTGTGTGTCGTGTGCTAGAGGCAGTGTGTCGTGTGCTAGAGGCAGTGTGTCGTGTGCTAGAGGCAGTGTGTCGTGTGCTAAAAGCAGTGTGTCGTGTGCTAGAGGCAGTGTGTCGTGTGCTAAAAGCAGTGTGTCGTGTGCTGTAGGCAGTGTGTCGTGTGCTGTAGGCAGTGTGTCGTGTGCTGTAGGCAGTGTGTCGTGTGCTGTAGGCAGTGTGTCGTGTGCTGTAGGCAGTGTGTCGTGTGCTGTAGGCAGTGTGTCGTGTGCTGTAGGCAGTGTGTCGTGTGCTGTAGGCAGTGTGTCGTGTGCTGTAGGCAGTGTGTCGTGTGCTGTAGGCAGTGTGTCGTGTGCTGTAGGCAGTGTGTCGTGTGCTGTAGGCAGTGTGTCGTGTGCTGTAGGCAGTGTGTCGTGTGCTGTAGGCAGTGTGTCGTGTGCTGTAGGCAGTGTGTCGTGTGCTGTAGGCAGTGTGTCGTGTGCTGTAGGCAGTGTGTCGTGTGCTGTAGGCAGTGTGTCGTGTGCTGTAGGCAGTGTGTCGTGTGCTGTAGGCAGTGTGTCGTGTGCTGTAGGCAGTGTGTCGTGTGCTGTAGGCAGTGTGTCGTGTGCTGTAGGCAGTGTGTCGTGTGCTGTAGGCAGTGTGTCGTGTGCTGTAGGCAGTGTGTCGTGTGCTGTAGGCAGTGTGTCGTGTGCTGTAGGCAGTGTGTCGTGTGCTGTAGGCAGTGTGTCGTGTGCTGTAGGCAGTGTGTCGTGTGCTGTAGGCAGTGTGTCGTGTGCTAAAAGCAGTGTGTCGTGTGCTGTAGGCAGTGTGTCGTGTGCTGTAGGCAGTGTGTCGTGTGCTAAAAGCAGTGTGTCGTGTGCTGTAGGCAGTGTGTCGTGTGCTAAAAGCAGTGTGTCGTGTGCTGTAGGCAGTGTGTCGTGTGCTGTAGGCAGTGTGTCGTGTGCTGTAGGCAGTGTGTCGTGTGCTGTAGGCAGTGTGTCGTGTGCTGTAGGCAGTGTGTCGTGTGCTGTAGGCAGTGTGTCGTGTGCTGTAGGCAGTGTGTCGTGTGCTGTAGGCAGTGTGTCGTGTGCTGTAGGCAGTGTGTCGTGTGCTGTAGGCAGTGTGTCGTGTGCTGTAGGCAGTGTGTCGTGTGCTGTAGGCAGTGTGTCGTGTGCTGTAGGCAGTGTGTCGTGTGCTGTAGGCAGTGTGTCGTGTGCTGTAGGCAGTGTGTCGTGTGCTGTAGGCAGTGTGTCGTGTGCTGTAGGCAGTGTGTCGTGTGCTAAAAGCAGTGTGTCGTGTGCTGTAGGCAGTGTGTCGTGTGCTAAAAGCAGTGTGTCGTGTGCTGTAGGCAGTGTGTCGTGTGCTGTAGGCAGTGTGTCGTGTGCTGTAGGCAGTGTGTCGTGTGCTGTAGGCAGTGTGTCGTGTGCTGTAGGCAGTGTGTCGTGTGCTGTAGGCAGTGTGTCGTGTGCTGTAGGCAGTGTGTCGTGTGCTGTAGGCAGTGTGTCGTGTGCTGTAGGCAGTGTGTCGTGTGCTGTAGGCAGTGTGTCGTGTGCTGTAGGCAGTGTGTCGTGTGCTGTAGGCAGTGTGTCGTGTGCTGTAGGCAGTGTGTCGTGTGCTGTAGGCAGTGTGTCGTGTGCTGTAGGCAGTGTGTCGTGTGCTGTAGGCAGTGTGTCGTGTGCTGTAGGCAGTGTGTCGTGTGCTGTAGGCAGTGTGTCGTGTGCTGTAGGCAGTGTGTCGTGTGCTGTAGGCAGTGTGTCGTGTGCTGTAGGCAGTGTGTCGTGTGCTGTAGGCAGTGTGTCGTGTGCTAGAGGCAGTGTGCTGAATCATGTGCTGTAGGCAGTGTGTCGTGTGCTGGAGGCAGTGTGCTGGATCGTGTGCTGTAGGCAGTGTGTCGTGTGCTGTAGGCAGTGTGTCGTGTGCTAGAGGCAGTGTGTCGTGTGCTAGAGGCAGTGTGTGGTGTGCTAGAGGCAGTGTGTCGTGTGCTAAAAGCAGTGTGTCGTGTGCTAGAAGCAGTGTGTCGTGTGCTAGAGGCAGCGTGTCGTGTGCTAGAGGCAGTGTGTCGTGTGCTAGAGGCAGTGTGTCGTGTGCTAAAAGCAGTGTGTCGTGTGCTGTAGGCAGTGTGTCGTGTGCTGTAGGCAGTGTGTCGTGTGCTAGAGGCAGTGTGCTGAATCATGTGCTGTAGGCAGTGTGTCGTGTGCTGGAGGCAGTGTGCTGGATCGTGTGCTGTAGGCAGTGTGTCGTGTGCTGTAGGCAGTGTGTCGTGTGCTGTAGGCAGTGTGTCGTGTGCTAGAGGCAGTGTGTCGTGTGCTAGAGGCAGTGTGTCGTGTGCTGTAGGCAGTGTGTCGTGTGCTGTAGGCAGTGTGTCGTGTGCTGTAGGCAGTGTGTCGTGTGCTGTAGGCAGTGTGTCGTGTGCTGTAGGCAGTGTGTCGTGTGCTGTAGGCAGTGTGTCGTGTGCTGTAGGCAGTGTGTCGTGTGCTGTAGGCAGTGTGTCGTGTGCTAGAGGCAGTGTGCTGAATCATGTGCTGTAGGCAGTGTGTCGTGTGCTGGATCGTGTGCTGTAGGCAGTGTGTCGTGTGCTGTAGGCAGTGTGTCGTGTGCTAGAGGCAGTGTGTCGTGTGCTAGAGGCAGTGTGTCGTGTGCTGTAGGCAGTGTGTCGTGTGCTGTAGGCAGTGTGTCGTGTGCTGTAGGCAGTGTGTCGTGTGCTGTAGGCAGTGTGTCGTGTGCTGTAGGCAGTGTGTCGTGTGCTGTAGGCAGTGTGTCGTGTGCTGTAGGCAGTGTGTCGTGTGCTGTAGGCAGTGTGTCGTGTGCTGTAGGCAGTGTGTCGTGTGCTGTAGGCAGTGTGTCGTGTGCTGTAGGCAGTGTGTCGTGTGCTGTAGGCAGTGTGTCGTGTGCTGTAGGCAGTGTGTCGTGTGCTGTAGGCAGTGTGTCGTGTGCTGTAGGCAGTGTGTCGTGTGCTGTAGGCAGTGTGTCGTGTGCTGTAGGCAGTGTGTCGTGTGCTAGAGGCAGTGTGTCGTGTGCTGTAGGCAGTGTGTCGTGTGCTGTAGGCAGTGTGTCGTGTGCTGTAGGCAGTGTGTCGTGTGCTGTAGGCAGTGTGTCGTGTGCTAAAAGCAGTGTGTCGTGTGCTGTAGGCAGTGTGTCGTGTGCTGTAGGCAGTGTGTCGTGTGCTAAAAGCAGTGTGTCGTGTGCTGTAGGCAGTGTGTCGTGTGCTAAAAGCAGTGTGTCGTGTGCTGTAGGCAGTGTGTCGTGTGCTGTAGGCAGTGTGTCGTGTGCTGTAGGCAGTGTGTCGTGTGCTGTAGGCAGTGTGTCGTGTGCTGTAGGCAGTGTGTCGTGTGCTGTAGGCAGTGTGTCGTGTGCTGTAGGCAGTGTGTCGTGTGCTGTAGGCAGTGTGTCGTGTGCTGTAGGCAGTGTGTCGTGTGCTGTAGGCAGTGTGTCGTGTGCTGTAGGCAGTGTGTCGTGTGCTGTAGGCAGTGTGTCGTGTGCTGTAGGCAGTGTGTCGTGTGCTGTAGGCAGTGTGTCGTGTGCTAAAAGCAGTGTGTCGTGTGCTGTAGGCAGTGTGTCGTGTGCTAAAAGCAGTGTGTCGTGTGCTGTAGGCAGTGTGTCGTGTGCTGTAGGCAGTGTGTCGTGTGCTGTAGGCAGTGTGTCGTGTGCTGTAGGCAGTGTGTCGTGTGCTGTAGGCAGTGTGTCGTGTGCTGTAGGCAGTGTGTCGTGTGCTGTAGGCAGTGTGTCGTGTGCTGTAGGCAGTGTGTCGTGTGCTGTAGGCAGTGTGTCGTGTGCTGTAGGCAGTGTGTCGTGTGCTGTAGGCAGTGTGTCGTGTGCTGTAGGCAGTGTGTCGTGTGCTGTAGGCAGTGTGTCGTGTGCTGTAGGCAGTGTGTCGTGTGCTGTAGGCAGTGTGTCGTGTGCTAGAGGCAGTGTGCTGAATCATGTGCTGTAGGCAGTGTGTCGTGTGCTGGAGGCAGTGTGCTGGATCGTGTGCTGTAGGCAGTGTGTCGTGTGCTGTAGGCAGTGTGTCGTGTGCTAGAGGCAGTGTGTCGTGTGCTAGAGGCAGTGTGTGGTGTGCTAGAGGCAGTGTGTCGTGTGCTAAAAGCAGTGTGTCGTGTGCTAGAAGCAGTGTGTCGTGTGCTAGAGGCAGCGTGTCGTGTGCTAGAGGCAGTGTGTCGTGTGCTAGAGGCAGTGTGTCGTGTGCTAAAAGCAGTGTGTCGTGTGCTGTAGGCAGTGTGTCGTGTGCTGTAGGCAGTGTGTCGTGTGCTAGAGGCAGTGTGCTGAATCATGTGCTGTAGGCAGTGTGTCGTGTGCTGGAGGCAGTGTGCTGGATCGTGTGCTGTAGGCAGTGTGTCGTGTGCTGTAGGCAGTGTGTCGTGTGCTGTAGGCAGTGTGTCGTGTGCTAGAGGCAGTGTGTCGTGTGCTAGAGGCAGTGTGTCGTGTGCTGTAGGCAGTGTGTCGTGTGCTGTAGGCAGTGTGTCGTGTGCTGTAGGCAGTGTGTCGTGTGCTGTAGGCAGTGTGTCGTGTGCTGTAGGCAGTGTGTCGTGTGCTGTAGGCAGTGTGTCGTGTGCTGTAGGCAGTGTGTCGTGTGCTGTAGGCAGTGTGTCGTGTGCTAGAGGCAGTGTGCTGAATCATGTGCTGTAGGCAGTGTGTCGTGTGCTGGATCGTGTGCTGTAGGCAGTGTGTCGTGTGCTGTAGGCAGTGTGTCGTGTGCTAGAGGCAGTGTGTCGTGTGCTAGAGGCAGTGTGTCGTGTGCTAGAGGCAGTGTGTCGTGTGCTAGAGGCAGTGTGTCGTGTGCTAAAAGCAGTGTGTCGTGTGCTAGAAGCAGTGTGTCGTGTGCTAGAGGCAGCGTGTCGTGTGCTAGAGGCAGTGTGTCGTGTGCTAGAGGCAGTGTGTCGTGTGCTAAAAGCAGTGTGTCGTGTGCTGTAGGCAGTGTGTCGTGTGCTGTAGGCAGTGTGTCGTGTGCTAGAGGCAGTGTGCTGAATCATGTGCTGTAGGCAGTGTGTCGTGTGCTGGAGGCAGTGTGCTGGATCGTGTGCTGTAGGCAGTGTGTCGTGTGCTGTAGGCAGTGTGTCGTGTGCTAGAGGCAGTGTGTCGTGTGCTAGAGGCAGTGTGTCGTGTGCTAAAAGCAGTGTGTCGTGTGCTAGAAGCAGTGTGTCGTGTGCTAGAGGCAGTGTGTCGTGTGCTAAAAGCAGTGTGTCGTGTGCTAGAGGCAGTGTGTCGTGTGCTGTAGGCAGTGTGTCGTGTGCTGTAGGCAGTGTGTCGTGTGCTGTAGGCAGTGTGTCGTGTGCTGTAGGCAGTGTGTCGTGTGCTATAGGCTGTGTGTCGTCTGCTATAGGCAGTGTGTCGTGCGCTGTAGGCAGTGTGTCGTGTGCTGTAGGCAGTGTGTCGTGCGCTGTAGGCAGTGTGTCGTGTGCTGTAGGCAGTGTGTCGTGTGCTAGAGGCAGTGTGTCGTGTGCTAGATGCAGTGTGTCGTGTGCCAGAGGCAGTGTGTCGTGTGCTAGATGCAGTGTGTCGTGTGCCAGAGGCAGTGTGTCGTGTGCTAGAGGCAGTGTGTCGTGTGCGAGAGGCAGTGTGTCGTGTGCTAGATGCAGTGTGTCGTGTGCTAAAGGCAGTGAGTCGTGTGCTAGAGGCAGTGTGTCGTGTGCTATAGGCAGTGTGTCGTGTGCGAGAGGCAGTGTGTCGTGTGCTGGAGGCAGTGTGTCGTGTGCTATAGGCTGTGTGTCGTGTGCTGTAGGCAGTGTGTCGTGTGCTCCAGGCTGTGTGTCGTCTGCTGTAGGCAGTGTGTCGTGCGCTGTAGGCAGTGTGTCGTGTGCTGTAGGCAGTGTGTCGTGCGCTGTACGCAGTGTGTCGTGTGCTAGAGGCAGTGTGTCGTGTGCTAGAGGCAGTGTGTCGTGTGCTAGAGGCAGTGTGTCGTGTGCTGTATGCTGTGTGTCGTGTGCTAGAGGCAGTGTGTCGTGTGCTAGAGGCAGTGTGTCGTGTGCTAGAGGCAGTGTGTCGTGTGCTAGAGGCAGTGTGTCGTGTGCTAAAAGCAGTGTGTCGTGTGCTAGAGGCAGTGTGTCGTGTGCTAAAAGCAGTGTGTCGTGTGCTAGAGGCAGTGTGTCGTGTGCTGTAGGCAGTGTGTCGTGTGCTGTAGGCAGTGTGTCGTGTGCTGTAGGCAGTGTGTCGTGTGCTGTAGGCAGTGTGTCGTGTGCTGTAGGCAGTGTGTCGTGTGCTGTAGGCAGTGTGTCGTGTGCTGTAGGCAGTGTGTCGTGTGCTGTAGGCAGTGTGTCGTGTGCTGTAGGCAGTGTGTCGTGTGCTGTAGGCAGTGTGTCGTGTGCTGTAGGCAGTGTGTCGTGTGCTGTAGGCAGTGTGTCGTGTGCTGTAGGCAGTGTGTCGTGTGCTAAAGGCAGTGTAACGTGTGCTGGAGGCAGTGTGTCGTGTGCTATAGGCTGTGTGTCGTGTGCTGTAGGCAGTGTGTCGTGTGCTATAGGCTGTGTGTCGTCTGCTATAGGCAGTGTGTCGTGCGCTGTAGGCAGTGTGTCGTGTGCTGTAGGCAGTGTGTCGTGCGCTGTAGGCAGTGTGTCGTGTGCTGTAGGCAGTGTGTCGTGTGCTAGAGGCAGTGTGTCGTGTGCTAGATGCAGTGTGTCGTGTGCCAGAGGCAGTGTGTCGTGTGCTAGATGCAGTGTGTCGTGTGCCAGAGGCAGTGTGTCGTGTGCTAGAGGCAGTGTGTCGTGTGCTAAAGGCAGTGTGTCGTGTGCTAGAGGCAGTGTGTCGTGTGCTATAGGCAGTGTGTCGTGTGCTAGAGGCAGTGTGTCGTGTGCTAAAGGCAGTGTGTCGTGTGCTAAAGGCAGTGTGTCGTGTGCTGGAGGCAGTGTGTCGTGTGCTATAGGCTGTGTGTCGTGTGCTGTAGGCAGTGTGTCGTGTGCTCCAGGCTGTGTGTCGTCTGCTGTAGGCAGTGTGTCGTGCGCTGTAGGCAGTGTGTCGTGTGCTGTAGGCAGTGTGTCGTGCGCTGTACGCAGTGTGTCGTGTGCTAGAGGCAGTGTGTCGTGTGCTAGAGGCAGTGTGTCGTGTGCTAGAGGCAGTGTGTCGTGTGCTAGAGGCAGTGTGTCGTGTGCTGTATGCTGTGTGTCGTGTGCTAGAGGCAGTGTGTCGTGTGCTAGAGGCAGTGTGTCGTGTGCTAGAGGCAGTGTGTCGTGTGCTAAAAGCAGTGTGTCGTGTGCTAGAGGCAGTGTGTCGTGTGCTGTAGGCAGTGTGTCGTGTGCTGTAGGCAGTGTGTCGTGTGCTGTAGGCAGTGTGTCGTGTGCTAGAGGCAGTGTGTCGTGTGCTAGATGCAGTGTGTCGTGTGCCAGAGGCAGTGTGTCGTGTGCTAGATGCAGTGTGTCGTGTGCCAGAGGCAGTGTGTCGTGTGCTAGAGGCAGTGTGTCGTGTGCTAAAGGCAGTGTGTCGTGTGCTAGAGGCAGTGTGTCGTGTGCTAGAGGCAGTGTGTCGTGTGCTAGAGGCAGTGTGTCGTGTGCTAAAGGCAGTGTGTCGTGTGCTAGAGGCAGTGTGTCGTGTGCTGGAGGCAGTGTGTCGTGTGCTATAGGCTGTGTGTCGTGTGCTGTAGGCAGTGTGTCGTGTGCTCCAGGCTGTGTGTCGTCTGCTGTAGGCAGTGTGTCGTGCGCTGTAGGCAGTGTGTCGTGTGCTGTAGGCAGTGTGTCGTGCGCTGTACGCAGTGTGTCGTGTGCTAGAGGCAGTGTGTCGTGTGCTAGAGGCAGTGTGTCGTGTGCTAGAGGCAGTGTGTCGTGTGCTGTATGCTGTGTGTCGTGTGCTAGAGGCAGTGTGTCGTGTGCTAGAGGCAGTGTGTCGTGTGCTAGAGGCAGTGTGTCGTGTGCTAAAAGCAGTGTGTCGTGTGCTAGAGGCAGTGTGTCGTGTGCTAAAAGCAGTGTGTCGTGTGCTGTAGGCAGTGTGTCGTGTGCTGTAGGCAGTGTGTCGTGTGCTGTAGGCAGTGTGTCGTGTGCTGTAGGCAGTGTGTCGTGTGCTGTAGGCAGTGTGTCGTGTGCTGTAGGCAGTGTGTCGTGTGCTGTAGGCAGTGTGTCGTGTGCTGTAGGCAGTGTGTCGTGTGCTGTAGGCAGTGTGTCGTGTGCTGTAGGCAGTGTGTCGTGTGCTGTAGGCAGTGTGTCGTGTGCTGTAGGCAGTGTGTCGTGTGCTGTAGGCAGTGTGTCGTGTGCTGTAGGCAGTGTGTCGTGTGCTGTAGGCAGTGTGTCGTGTGCTGTAGGCAGTGTGTCGTGTGCTGTAGGCAGTGTGTCGTGTGCTGTAGGCAGTGTGTCGTGTGCTGTAGGCAGTGTGTCGTGTGCTGTAGGCAGTGTGTCGTGTGCTGTAGGCAGTGTGTCGTGTGCTGTAGGCAGTGTGTCGTGTGCTATAGGCTGTGTGTCGTCTGCTATAGGCAGTGTGTCGTGCGCTGTAGGCAGTGTGTCGTGTGCTTAGCTGTGTCGTGTGCTATAGGCAGTGTGTCGTGCTGTAGCTGTGTCGTGCTTTAGGCAGTGTGTCGTGTGCTTTAGGCAGTGTGTCGTGTGCTGTAGGCAGTGTGTCGTGCGCTGTAGGCAGTGTGTCGTGTGCTGTAGGCAGTGTGTCGTGCGCTGTAGGCAGTGTGTCGTGTGCTGTAGGCAGTGTGTCGTGCGCTGTACGCAGTGTGTCGTGTGCTAGAGGCAGTGTGTCGTGTGCTAGAGGCAGTGTGTCGTGTGCTGTATGCTGTGTGTCGTGTGCTAGAGGCAGTGTGTCGTGTGCTAGAGGCAGTGTGTCGTGTGCTAGAGGCAGTGTGTCGTGTGCTAAATGCAGTGTGTCGTGTGCTAGAGGCAGTGTGTCGTGTGCTAAAAGCAGTGTGTCGTGTGCTGTAGGCAGTGTGTCGTGTGCTGTAGGCAGTGTGTCGTGTGCTGTAGGCAGTGTGTCGTGTGCTGTAGGCAGTGTGTGTCGTCGTGTGCTGTAGGCAGTGTGTCGTGTGCTGTAGGCAGTGTGTCGTGTGCTGTAGGCAGTGTGTCGTGTGCTGTAGGCAGTGTGTCGTGTGCTGTAGGCAGTGTGTCGTGTGCTGTAGGCAGTGTGTCGTGTGCTGTAGGCAGTGTGTCGTGTGCTGTAGGCAGTGTGTCGTGTGCTGTAGGCAGTGTGTCGTGTGCTGTAGGCAGTGTGTCGTGTGCTGTAGGCAGTGTGTCGTGTGCTGTAGGCAGTGTGTCGTGTGCTGTAGGCAGTGTGTCGTGTGCTGTAGGCAGTGTGTCGTGTGCTGTAGGCAGTGTGTCGTGTGCTGTAGGCAGTGTGTCGTGTGCTGTAGGCAGTGTGTCGTGTGCTGTAGGCAGTGTGTCGTGTGCTGTAGGCAGTGTGTCGTGTGCTGTAGGCAGTGTGTCGTGTGCTGTAGGCAGTGTGTCGTGTGCTGTAGGCAGTGTGTCGTGTGCTGTAGGCAGTGTGTCGTGTGCTGTAGGCAGTGTGTCGTGTGCTGTAGGCAGTGTGTCGTGTGCTGTAGGCAGTGTGTCGTGTGCTGTAGGCAGTGTGTCGTGTGCTAAAGCAGTGTGTCGTGTGCTGTAGGCAGTGTGTCGTGTGCTGTAGGCAGTGTGTCGTGTGCTAAAAGCAGTGTGTCGTGTGCTGTAGGCAGTGTGTCGTGTGCTTAAAGCAGTGTGTCGTGTGCTGTAGGCAGTGTGTCGTGTGCTGTAGGCAGTGTGTCGTGTGCTGTAGGCAGTGTGTCGTGTGCTGTAGGCAGTGTGTCGTGTGCTGTAGGCAGTGTGTCGTGTGCTGTAGGCAGTGTGTCGTGTGCTGTAGGCAGTGTGTCGTGTGCTGTAGGCAGTGTGTCGTGTGCTGTAGGCAGTGTGTCGTGTGCTGTAGGCAGTGTGTCGTGTGCTGTAGGCAGTGTGTCGTGTGCTGTAGGCAGTGTGTCGTGTGCTGTAGGCAGTGTGTCGTGTGCTGTAGGCAGTGTGTCGTGTGCTGTAGGCAGTGTGTCGTGTGCTGTAGGCAGTGTGTCGTGTGCTGTAGGCAGTGTGTCGTGTGCTGTAGGCAGTGTGTCGTGTGCTGTAGGCAGTGTGTCGTGTGCTAAAAGCAGTGTGTCGTGTGCTGTAGGCAGTGTGTCGTGTGCTAAAAGCAGTGTGTCGTGTGCTGTAGGCAGTGTGTCGTGTGCTAAAAGCAGTGTGTCGTGTGCTGTAGGCAGTGTGTCGTGTGCTGTAGGCAGTGTGTCGTGTGCTGTAGGCAGTGTGTCGTGTGCTGTAGGCAGTGTGTCGTGTGCTGTAGGCAGTGTGTCGTGTGCTGTAGGCAGTGTGTCGTGTGCTGTAGGCAGTGTGTCGTGTGCTGTAGGCAGTGTGTCGTGTGCTGTAGGCAGTGTGTCGTGTGCTGTAGGCAGTGTGTCGTGTGCTGTAGGCAGTGTGTCGTGTGCTGTAGGCAGTGTGTCGTGTGCTGTAGGCAGTGTGTCGTGTGCTGTAGGCAGTGTGTCGTGTGCTGTAGGCAGTGTGTCGTGTGCTGTAGGCAGTGTGTCGTGTGCTGTAGGCAGTGTGTCGTGTGCTGTAGGCAGTGTGTCGTGTGCTGTAGGCAGTGTGTCGTGTGCTGTAGGCAGTGTGTCGTGTGCTGTAGGCAGTGTGTCGTGTGCTGTAGGCAGTGTGTCGTGTGCTAGAGGCAGTGTGCTGAATCATGTGCTGTAGGCAGTGTGTCGTGTGCTGGAGGCAGTGTGCTGGATCGTGTGCTGTAGGCAGTGTGTCGTGTGCTGTAGGCAGTGTGTCGTGTGCTAGAGGCAGTGTGTCGTGTGCTAGAGGCAGTGTGTGGTGTGCTAGAGGCAGTGTGTCGTGTGCTAAAAGCAGTGTGTCGTGTGCTAGAAGCAGTGTGTCGTGTGCTAGAGGCAGCGTGTCGTGTGCTAGAGGCAGTGTGTCGTGTGCTAGAGGCAGTGTGTCGTGTGCTAAAAGCAGTGTGTCGTGTGCTGTAGGCAGTGTGTCGTGTGCTGTAGGCAGTGTGTCGTGTGCTAGAGGCAGTGTGCTGAATCATGTGCTGTAGGCAGTGTGTCGTGTGCTGGAGGCAGTGTGCTGGATCGTGTGCTGTAGGCAGTGTGTCGTGTGCTGTAGGCAGTGTGTCGTGTGCTGTAGGCAGTGTGTCGTGTGCTAGAGGCAGTGTGTCGTGTGCTAGAGGCAGTGTGTCGTGTGCTGTAGGCAGTGTGTCGTGTGCTGTAGGCAGTGTGTCGTGTGCTGTAGGCAGTGTGTCGTGTGCTGTAGGCAGTGTGTCGTGTGCTGTAGGCAGTGTGTCGTGTGCTGTAGGCAGTGTGTCGTGTGCTGTAGGCAGTGTGTCGTGTGCTGTAGGCAGTGTGTCGTGTGCTAGAGGCAGTGTGCTGAATCATGTGCTGTAGGCAGTGTGTCGTGTGCTGGATCGTGTGCTGTAGGCAGTGTGTCGTGTGCTGTAGGCAGTGTGTCGTGTGCTAGAGGCAGTGTGTCGTGTGCTAGAGGCAGTGTGTCGTGTGCTGTAGGCAGTGTGTCGTGTGCTGTAGGCAGTGTGTCGTGTGCTGTAGGCAGTGTGTCGTGTGCTGTAGGCAGTGTGTCGTGTGCTGTAGGCAGTGTGTCGTGTGCTGTAGGCAGTGTGTCGTGTGCTGTAGGCAGTGTGTCGTGTGCTGTAGGCAGTGTGTCGTGTGCTGTAGGCAGTGTGTCGTGTGCTGTAGGCAGTGTGTCGTGTGCTGTAGGCAGTGTGTCGTGTGCTGTAGGCAGTGTGTCGTGTGCTGTAGGCAGTGTGTCGTGTGCTGTAGGCAGTGTGTCGTGTGCTGTAGGCAGTGTGTCGTGTGCTGTAGGCAGTGTGTCGTGTGCTAGAGGCAGTGTGTCGTGTGCTGTAGGCAGTGTGTCGTGTGCTGTAGGCAGTGTGTCGTGTGCTGTAGGCAGTGTGTCGTGTGCTGTAGGCAGTGTGTCGTGTGCTAAAAGCAGTGTGTCGTGTGCTGTAGGCAGTGTGTCGTGTGCTGTAGGCAGTGTGTCGTGTGCTAAAAGCAGTGTGTCGTGTGCTGTAGGCAGTGTGTCGTGTGCTAAAAGCAGTGTGTCGTGTGCTGTAGGCAGTGTGTCGTGTGCTGTAGGCAGTGTGTCGTGTGCTGTAGGCAGTGTGTCGTGTGCTGTAGGCAGTGTGTCGTGTGCTGTAGGCAGTGTGTCGTGTGCTGTAGGCAGTGTGTCGTGTGCTGTAGGCAGTGTGTCGTGTGCTGTAGGCAGTGTGTCGTGTGCTGTAGGCAGTGTGTCGTGTGCTGTAGGCAGTGTGTCGTGTGCTGTAGGCAGTGTGTCGTGTGCTGTAGGCAGTGTGTCGTGTGCTGTAGGCAGTGTGTCGTGTGCTGTAGGCAGTGTGTCGTGTGCTGTAGGCAGTGTGTCGTGTGCTAAAAGCAGTGTGTCGTGTGCTGTAGGCAGTGTGTCGTGTGCTAAAAGCAGTGTGTCGTGTGCTGTAGGCAGTGTGTCGTGTGCTGTAGGCAGTGTGTCGTGTGCTGTAGGCAGTGTGTCGTGTGCTGTAGGCAGTGTGTCGTGTGCTGTAGGCAGTGTGTCGTGTGCTGTAGGCAGTGTGTCGTGTGCTGTAGGCAGTGTGTCGTGTGCTGTAGGCAGTGTGTCGTGTGCTGTAGGCAGTGTGTCGTGTGCTGTAGGCAGTGTGTCGTGTGCTGTAGGCAGTGTGTCGTGTGCTGTAGGCAGTGTGTCGTGTGCTGTAGGCAGTGTGTCGTGTGCTGTAGGCAGTGTGTCGTGTGCTGTAGGCAGTGTGTCGTGTGCTGTAGGCAGTGTGTCGTGTGCTAGAGGCAGTGTGCTGAATCATGTGCTGTAGGCAGTGTGTCGTGTGCTGGAGGCAGTGTGCTGGATCGTGTGCTGTAGGCAGTGTGTCGTGTGCTGTAGGCAGTGTGTCGTGTGCTAGAGGCAGTGTGTCGTGTGCTAGAGGCAGTGTGTGGTGTGCTAGAGGCAGTGTGTCGTGTGCTAAAAGCAGTGTGTCGTGTGCTAGAAGCAGTGTGTCGTGTGCTAGAGGCAGCGTGTCGTGTGCTAGAGGCAGTGTGTCGTGTGCTAGAGGCAGTGTGTCGTGTGCTAAAAGCAGTGTGTCGTGTGCTGTAGGCAGTGTGTCGTGTGCTGTAGGCAGTGTGTCGTGTGCTAGAGGCAGTGTGCTGAATCATGTGCTGTAGGCAGTGTGTCGTGTGCTGGAGGCAGTGTGCTGGATCGTGTGCTGTAGGCAGTGTGTCGTGTGCTGTAGGCAGTGTGTCGTGTGCTGTAGGCAGTGTGTCGTGTGCTAGAGGCAGTGTGTCGTGTGCTAGAGGCAGTGTGTCGTGTGCTGTAGGCAGTGTGTCGTGTGCTGTAGGCAGTGTGTCGTGTGCTGTAGGCAGTGTGTCGTGTGCTGTAGGCAGTGTGTCGTGTGCTGTAGGCAGTGTGTCGTGTGCTGTAGGCAGTGTGTCGTGTGCTGTAGGCAGTGTGTCGTGTGCTGTAGGCAGTGTGTCGTGTGCTAGAGGCAGTGTGCTGAATCATGTGCTGTAGGCAGTGTGTCGTGTGCTGGATCGTGTGCTGTAGGCAGTGTGTCGTGTGCTGTAGGCAGTGTGTCGTGTGCTAGAGGCAGTGTGTCGTGTGCTAGAGGCAGTGTGTCGTGTGCTAGAGGCAGTGTGTCGTGTGCTAGAGGCAGTGTGTCGTGTGCTAAAAGCAGTGTGTCGTGTGCTAGAAGCAGTGTGTCGTGTGCTAGAGGCAGCGTGTCGTGTGCTAGAGGCAGTGTGTCGTGTGCTAGAGGCAGTGTGTCGTGTGCTAAAAGCAGTGTGTCGTGTGCTGTAGGCAGTGTGTCGTGTGCTGTAGGCAGTGTGTCGTGTGCTAGAGGCAGTGTGCTGAATCATGTGCTGTAGGCAGTGTGTCGTGTGCTGGAGGCAGTGTGCTGGATCGTGTGCTGTAGGCAGTGTGTCGTGTGCTGTAGGCAGTGTGTCGTGTGCTAGAGGCAGTGTGTCGTGTGCTAGAGGCAGTGTGTCGTGTGCTAAAAGCAGTGTGTCGTGTGCTAGAAGCAGTGTGTCGTGTGCTAGAGGCAGTGTGTCGTGTGCTAAAAGCAGTGTGTCGTGTGCTAGAGGCAGTGTGTCGTGTGCTGTAGGCAGTGTGTCGTGTGCTGTAGGCAGTGTGTCGTGTGCTGTAGGCAGTGTGTCGTGTGCTGTAGGCAGTGTGTCGTGTGCTGTAGGCAGTGTGTCGTGTGCTGTAGGCAGTGTGTCGTGTGCTGTAGGCAGTGTGTCGTGTGCTGTAGGCAGTGTGTCGTGTGCTAAAAGCAGTGTGTCGTGTGCTGTAGGCAGTGTGTCGTGTGCTGTAGGCAGTGTGTCGTGTGCTGTAGGCAGTGTGTCGTGTGCTGTAGGCAGTGTGTCGTTTGCTGTAGGCAGTGTGTCGTGTGCTGTAGGCAGTGTGTCGTGTGCTGTAGGCAGTGTGTCGTGTGCTGTAGGCAGTGTGTCGTGTGCTGTAGGCAGTGTGTCGTGTGCTGTAGGCAGTGTGTCGTGTGCTAGAGGCAGTGTGGTGAATCATGTGCTGTAGGCAGTGTGTCGTGTGCTGGAGGCAGTGTGCTGGATCGTGTGCTGTAGGCAGTGTGTCGTGTGCTGTAGGCAGTGTGTCGTGTGCTGTAGGCAGTGTGTCGTGTGCTGTAGGCAGTGTGTCGTGTGCTAAAAGCAGTGTGTCGTGTGCTAGAAGCAGTGTGTCGTGTGCTAGAGGCAGCGTGTCGTGTGCTAAAGGCAGTGTGTCGTGTGCTGTAGGCAGTGTGTCGTGTGCTGGAGGCAGTGTGTCGTGGGCTATAGGCTGTGTGTCGTGTGCTGTAGGCAGTGTGTCGTGTGCTGTAGGCAGTGTGTCGTGTGCTGTAGGCAGTGTGTCGTGTGCTAGAGGCAGTGTGTCGTGTGCTAAAAGCAGTGTGTCGTGTGCTGTAGGCAGTGTGTCGTGTGCTGTAGGCAGTGTGTCGTGTGCTGTAGGCAGTGTGTCGTGTGCTAGAGGCAGTGTGTCGTGTGCTAGAGGCAGTGTGTCGTGTGCTAAAGGCAGTGTGTCGTGTGCTAGAGGCAGTGTGTCGTGTGCTAAAGGCAGTGTGTCGTGTGCTAAAGGCAGTGTGTCGTGTGCTGGAGGCAGTGTGTCGTGTGCTATAGGCTGTGTGTCGTGTGCTGTAGGCAGTGTGTCGTGTGCTAGAGGCAGTGTGCTGAATCATGTGCTGTAGGCAGTGTGTCGTGTGCTGGAGGCAGTGTGCTGGATCGTGTGCTGTAGGCAGTGTGTCGTGTGCTGGGGGCAGCCTGCCAGTAAACCGGGAATGTTTACATTTTTAAAGAAAGAAAATTTTGAGTTAGTTGTGTTCTCCAAAATAAGACACCGAAGGAAAAGAGAATCGCCATTGAATTTAAGGATGGTTGGTAAATAAAAAAGGGTCCCCGTTGAATTTGTATTAGTTTAAATCTGGAATACCCAACCGTGGTTGACCCTAGGTAATTCAACGAAACTTTAAGGCCGAGGTGAATTAGCGGATGCCTCTTTAAAATGATCGGAAATGAATTCCATACATGGTTTAAAAGTTTTGATATATGTATTTAGCTCTAGATTGCCCTCAAATTGTATTTTGTTTTGATGGCAAACGGGCTTAGTACTAGTGTAAAACAAATTAAATATTAAATCCACGTTTAAAGTGTTCGCAAATCTGTAAAATCAATCTAATACAGCAAAATAATCCACATTCCCATGCTACATTACCAAAAAACGAAAGTTATGCTGCGGCAAAATAAGATTATCGCATGATTTTTGGACACCTCGAAATACCGCTGCAGCCTTCGAATAAAGTTGAAAATGTTCTTGAATATAGTGGGGAATGACAAGAGTAAACTGCGCTTAAAGAATATGTATAAAACCGATAGGATTCTGCATGTGAAAGTTAGGGCAAAACGAAAATATATCCCTTGGTTCATAAATGCATCATACACCAAATAAAAGCACAGGTTTAACTCGAGGATGACATTTCTGATTAGTTTTTTATGGAACGCCGACTTGAAAGACAGTCATGACCATATTTACAAAGCACTTTCGGACATAATGGATCGTTTGACAAATATGGTCATAACTGTAACATAGTTGGTTTTTGTTGAAGCAAGCATTAAAAGATTAAGGATGGGCATCCCGGCGATTTCTCTGATTTCGATGAATACAAAAAGTTTATTCAAAAGACACCAAAAATCTTAGTATTCTTTGAATTGTATGCAAATGGCCATATTCGACCATCCAGTCTTTACTGATAACATAACCCTGTAACCAAACTAGTAATATTTTGGAATTTGCGATTAAAAAATATACATATACACCAATTTCGACAAAATGCACAAACAAACGTGAAAATCACCAAAACTCCTTCTCTATATTTAAGTGAAAGTAGCGGCAAGCTGCGGATTACTACCAAACCTGATAAACAAGTTTGGCACCGTAAATAAGTCATCATAAAAATATAACACAAATTGGCTTTTTAAGCATATCATATTGTGGGTATTTTAAATATTTCATGCTTCTTAGTGTTAGAATAAACAAAGTTGTGACTATTTTGCAAACATTTTTTTGGAGTTATTTCACATCCTAATATTTACAAGACATCACTATGACAAGGCCACCATTGCCTGCATGCCATGGCAAAGTCTTGAGACTTGAATTTTCCATTAGGAAAAGGAGATTATGTCTGACGTGCATCGAGTCAGGTTCACTAAAGCTTTATAAGCTTTTGGAATGTACATATGTAGGCATGCAAAGTCAATTTTCCCTCGTCGAATGTGGGCGGTTCAATTGATGTGAACTAGTCCATAGTCTATGTACACTAGAGTGAGATGTAAAAGTATGTGTACTCAAACTAACTGAGAAAAACTTTTGTTTAGCGAAAACGCGTGTCTGCTTTGTCCAACCATGATAACAGCTTTTTCAAATGCAAAATGTTAAAAAGTGTCAGGAGTTTTAGCTATCTTCAAGAGTATACAGTACTTTACGTTGATGGTGGTGTGATGCACTTGCTGATAAAATTCATTCGTATGTTACATTAATGGTAAGAAATAAGAGAGAATGGAAAGCTGGAGATGGAAAGGCAGAACAACATGTTGAGATTCCTATTGGTCGATATAACAAACAAATTTTTGTAGAAAATTTGTAGTCTTATTTAAAAGTTGGGACACTGCGCAACTCAGAGAAAAAATAATAAAGTTATCATAAACCTAATACTTATTTGCCTGTGGGCTCTTTGTTAGCTTGATGCTTTAGCCGAGGACCTATTTAAAATGTAGTGTTTCCGTCCGTCGACTTATGTTTCTCTACTTGGAATACTTCCCATACTTGCTTACTTTCAACCTTTATTTACTTACATATTTAACTGTATATATGTAATTTTTATGTATAGACATGGTATAGCATTATTGTGGATATAATATGCTTATACATACCACACAATACGTAACTACATGATGATGAAGGTAACTGCATGGTAACTTTCATAATTTCAGCTTGGTTTCATATGATACAAGTTTGTTGGGTTATGCTTTTTGCCAGGAGTTTCCAGAAGCTTGTTATTACAACGAAATACATGCTTTTGTTGCCATCAACCTTCTATACTATTTTTGTTGCTTATAAATTTAAGGTTCCTACGACACGTGCATTCTTGGTACTTAACTCTGCCAAAGTTGGTATGGAGAAACAATGATTTTGTAACTTTAATTATCTATTCAAAAGGTCTAGACATGTACTTAAAATACTTCTAGTCCCAACCTGCTCTAATTGGTGTTGTAATTGTTTTTGCTTGGCGAGATGGGGTAGTAGCATATAAATAAACGCACGTTTTACGAAGTGAATCGATCCCACATTTGCCTTATTAAGAGCAGACTCATCCTTTAGCATATTATAAACAACCTCATGCGATATGGTAATCAATTGTTAGCTCGCTGCTTTAGCAAAGGTTTGATGATGTAGTGTGTCGGTCTGTCCGTCTGTTTTATTTTTGCGCCATTTTAAAAACAATTTCGTGGCTTAGAAACACCAAGCAAAATGTAGTGTTGTTGTTAGTTTCTATTTATTAATTAAGCTAAACTGCGTCAAACAATTTTAATGGTTTAATTGGTTTATGAACTGTGGACATTTTGATTTATAATATCTGAAAGCACACTCGATATATAAAATGAATATTTGGTGTTTTATTGCAAACATTATAAACAAACGTAAACATTATTACAAGAATTACAGCAAAAGCAATACCAACTTTAATCGTACGCCAGAAAATGCAGGGAACTCGGCTGAATGTGACGGTAAGAGCACATTAATCTGTCACGATAGAAGTCCGCTTATCAATTTTGTATCCATATTTTTTTTTATAAAACAAAGTTCAGCCAAGACGTTCTCAGCAAGCTGGAGGTAATTCAGGAAACTTAGAAAAGTAACCGGAAAACACAAAAACAAGAAGATCATCCTCTTATGGTGGTCAATTAAAATAAATATTTAATGTCAAAAAAACAATTTGGCCGTTTGAGTATCATGAACCTTTTTTTATTAGTTTGATAATTCAGCAACTTATATATTTTTAGTGCCGCCTGAAGACGTCATAAAAATAAAGACCGGTCGCAGACAATCAACAACCAGCGTAAAGAAAGTCATTATAGCCGCTTTATGTAAAGCAGCATCATCAGGCGGAAATGCTTCAAACTATGCTGGTTAATATCCAAAATGGGAAGCCAACCCGTAGTGAATTTGAATTTTCTCGTGGCTTATATCTGCTGAAGACATTGGAAGATACTGAGCATTTCGATTTCCTCCAAATTTCTGCACTCATATGAAGCAACGGTAACGGTTTTATGCTAATCTTGTTAATTATATTTTATATTCCGTAAACAAAACAAGCGTAAGATTTATAATTTTGAACTAGGTGTTTGTTTGAGGCCTGATGGCAGTGGATCCATCGAATTGTCCCTAAAACCTATCCAAAAATGCACATTTGTGGATGATTTGTTGTGTATGCACAATTATGGTGGGCAATCGGAGGAAAAAGGTTTTCTTGTGTACTCGGGCACGGTGGGAGTATTAATTGATATTTAGTTATCTGATGAATCTGACAAAATATTTTTAAAATTCCTGACACAGGTTTGTTTATACTTAACCAGATTCAATTAAAGATAACTTTCGACTTACCAAATATTAAGTATCGCTAAAGATACTTGATAATATTGTGTTCCGGGCGGCCGTCCGGCCTTCCGTGGGTATGCGTTTTACTCAGTCACGACTAAAGCGATTACAACCAAACTTGGTTTACAGATACAGCCTGATCTTAGCCACAACCCTATTGAAATTTAGGTGAGTAGGCCAACTCTAGGTCAGAGGTCACAGCAATGTCACAACTTTTATAATAGAATTTATGGCATGCTACACATGATTTAAGGTCAGTTTTTAACCAGCATTAAGAATATACAACCAGTTTGGTAAAATTCGTGCATTAAGGTCCTGATTTAGGACCTGAACCGTGGTTTTAGGTCAGTTCTTGATCAGCATTACATATTAACAGTCGGTTTGTAATAATTGTAATATAACGGTTAGGGTAACGGCCGTGTTACCAGTGTGTTAGGTTTCTGTTAGATATAACTACTAATCAATTCCCTATGATTCTCCTAACTAACCCCTACACAACTTGAAAAGTTATCCCACCATCCAAAATGCATATGCTCGTCTGCACTGACCTAAGTTGCGGTTCTTCTTAAATCTACTGAATTAGCTAACCAATGTTCCGTAATCAATGAAGCAGAGTTAAAACACAATAAGAGATACTTTAAGAATATTTAATGTTGACTTTTAATTATTAACTTCAATTAATTCTTAATATTGACAAAACAAGGAAATAATATTGTGCTGCTTTCCGTATGGGATCTTGTGCCTAACTGTCATGTCGTCGTCCTTGCCGATGGCTTGGTGATGCGATCACGAGATCGATGCATGTAGCTTTACTATGGAGCAATATCGCTGGCTGAGCATCGATTGAAGCTTTATGAAAAAGCTGAGCAATACGACACAAGCTATATGGATTTTCATTTCAATACGACACAAGCTATATGACTTTTTTGGAACCACTGCAGAACAAGCTATATGAAAATTCGGGGTGATTTGAGACTATATGTTCAAAATGACCGGCAAAAAATTCTGCACATTTTGGTATATCTTTCTCAAGTTACCCCAAATTTTCATATAGCTTGTTCTGCAGTGGTTCCAAAAAAGTCATATAGCTTGTGTCGTATTGAAATGAAAATCCATATAGCTTGTATCGTATTGTTCAGCTTTTTCATAAAGCTTCTATCGATGCTCAGCCAGCGATATACGAGATGTTGGTTACTGTGTGAGAGTAGCAGGAGAGACACGGTATGTTTCTCACTACGCTGAATACGTGTGTAAGATGCTTCTATGTTCTGCATAAGTTATATGTAGTAGTATGGGACATTGAGGTCCGGGATTAATAATATTTTGTGCAAGTGCTATTCACAATGGTGATGCTGGGATATGGACAAGTAGATGGAGTTTACTTGAGGTCGTTACATTCTCCACCTCTTGAAGTCCTCCCGGGGATTTGAGAATCCTCTTGTACCAACTTAATTATAGGCTTCTTTAAAGCTTTATTCTTGCGATAGTTGTACTGACGCCGTTTATTCTGATAGTTCTTTTGCTCTTTGGTATAGTTCCTCTTCCGACGCTTTTCATTTGGTTCTTCGGAGTTTTGCTTAAAAAGCTTAAGTGGGCGTGGTTTAGGGTTGACAGGTTTTCTTCCTGGCGGATTTGATACCCATTTCTTCTTTAATGGACGGACTCTAAGCAAAGCCGAAAGATCGCGTCGATATTCCTGTTGGATTATCGGGTTATTGTCCGGGACGGCTATTTCCATTTCAACATCGCTTTCTTCTTTTGTTGTTGAACTATCCTCAATATCTTGATGGATTGTAACTGTTATATTTTCTTGACGATTTTGTTGATTATAGTTGTTGATAACAGCTAATAGGCTGTCTTTCACTTCTTTTACCCATTTTGGTAAGGCATTGGAAGAAAAGACACCTTCTAACTCCTTCATCGTATGTGGCTTCTTTTCAGCAATTGTTTTCAGCTTGTTGTTTGATAAGATTTCTATTGGTGGCTCATCTACTGTTCTTGCATGTTGGTCTTGCCATTCGTATAACCGGAAAAATAAGTCTCGGTCTTTATCATGGATGTTAGCATCTCTTGCATCTTTGGAGGGATTTTGGGGCTTAATGGAGTGCACTCGTGCTGTTATTTCATTACTTTTGGCAAAGGGATTCAATTCGCTGTGCTCCCAGTCTTTGTCACGTAGTTGAGGCTTTAGGATTTCCCAACATTTTAGTAAAAGAAAGGAGTCGTAGTGGGCATATTTCCTCATGTCAGGTGGAAGTGGGTAAATACGCCAGTCGGAGTTTTTACACTCAGCGTATGAAAATTTCTATAACTCTTTGGCCATGTCCTTGAATTTTACGCGAAAATTCTTTTAAGTGATGTTGTGAATGTAGTTGTACACATACTGCGTATCCAGGACTTCTTTGTTGTATATTGCAAAGTCTCTTTGCAGATGAATAATGTCGTTATGTCCACCAAGGAAAATCTTTACAAGGGACCCAGTCTCAAACAACATGGTTAATTCCTCCAAAATTAATTGAATGCATGACGGGACATGAATTAAATAGATTTTTCATCTATGGAGATTTGAATCCACAAGATCATACCGTAATACGAATGTGTATTATTTTCCTCCAATTCGGCAGCAAGTAGATTTTTTTGTAGACATGACTCATCATATCAGACCAGCTCCAAGTTGAGTTGACCGTGATTGGGTTGCGATTGTCCACGATCTCTAGTTTTTCAAACACCCATTTTTCTGGTTTCCAGCGAAGGATTTCGGACTCGAACGGGTTCTTCTTATGTTCGAACTCGGTTTTCTCGTTGATGACATTTCTGGCCTCAGAAAACTTTGCAAAGGCATCCTGTGGTCGGACCTTTGCTTGTGGCATGTTCTTCTGTGCCAACTTCCATTCCAGGCATTTTTGCTTTTTCCGGGAAAAAGTTCGAACGCCAGACGTTTGCATGATTCCGTCTGACAGTGTGAAATAATATTAAAAAGCAAACAACATATTACTTTCTTGTTTCGAAGTTACAAAGTACTTCTCCCTTTAACGTCATAACCATATTAAATAAAACACACATATACTAAAATTTAAATCTAAATCTAACATTTTATGTTTTTACGTAATAACAAAATTCAAAACCAGGCTTATTTAGTAGAAGAGAGTAATAATAATAACTATTGAAAGAATTAGCGATCTGGCTGTCGTAGTTTCCGAGACATTTATAAAAACTTTTTTTTGCCATACCTATATTCGAAAATTTCTAAATTTTGACACTTTTTCGAAATGGAACTAAACGTAACTACGCTAATCAGATAAAAAATAGCTTAATTGTTAATTGTACAAAGAATTAAAGACCTGTGGTTATTTGTTTAGAAGATCTTTAAGATTCAACTTAACTATTTTACTAAATCATTTTTAGTAGGTATTAAATATCATTTTTATAAATTCAAACTTTGTATTTTCCATGAACATACGTAGTTCGACCTGAGCGTCTTGGACGCTTAAAATTCTCAGTGGTGTTTTGTAATATCGATGATTGAACATTTTCTTTTCTATCAATGTAAACCTTAATATCATTAACATGTTTTTTACCTAAAACCTTTTCACTATCATTTGAAATTAAATATATACAACCATTTACACGTCTGGCAATTTAAAATGGTCCTACCAATTTTGCAGCTAATGTTTTCATTACTCCATTTACCTTATCAGATAAAACATGTGCTCTAACTAGCACTTTCTGACCAACTTTAAATTCAACGTCTCTGTGAGACTTATCATAATATTCCTTATTTTTCTCTCTGCTTTTTTCCATATTTTCTTTTACAAGTTTCATAACATGCTTTAATTTCTCTGACATTCGTTTAAAAACTTCTACGCTATTTCTAACATCGTTATCATTAAAAATTCTAACATAAGGTAAAATTAACTCTCTACCAAGATTTAATTGAGCTCGCGAGACACCCGTGGTGTCATGCACAGCTGAACGCATAGCAAAGGCAAACTCTGGGATATACTTATCCCACTCATTGTGTCTACTATTAACATACGCACAAATCATTGGAATTAGAGTTCTATTAACTCTGTCAGACTGATTTTGTTGAGGATGATAAGGACTAGTGAATCTATGATCAATTCCTCTTTCTGCACAGAAATCTTTTAACAACTTTGACGTAAATTTCGTGCCATTATCACTTAAGAGAATCTTTGGAAAACCAAACCTATAAAATACTTCCTTAAGACAATATATTATTTTTGTGTAGTAGTAATTCTGAGGGGGAACAATTCCACCCATTTGATAAATTCATCTTGAATGACTAACAATTATTGATTGCGACCATGAGCGCTGGGAATGAATGGGCCTACAAAATCAATATAGATCTTCTCAGTTACCTTGCTAGCTAGCTTTGCATTACCCATTAACCCTGCTGGCTTCTGGTTCGAATATTTTACACTTTGGCAAACATCACAAGATTTAACATATTCTTTATTATCATTAGACATATTATCCCAAAACATTCTGCTAGACATCCTAAGCCTAGTCTTTTTACACCAAAATATCCTGCCTCAGGACTATCATGAAACATTTTTAGCATTTTTGCTCGGAGAGATTTATGTATTACCGGAACTTCTAAGATACACGTTTTACCATTATCCCAATTTTGTACATTGTCACCATCCGTAGCTTCTGTGCTATCTGTGACATCATTATCTTGACGAGTCTCAGTTTCTGGGTTGCGCAGGCCCTCACTGTCTCCCGTCTTCTTGGACTTCTTACGTCTTTTTCTAGGCTGTAGAGATCTTTTGATAGCTTTGAATACAACTCCGTCCTTCAATTTGTACGCGCTGTCAGTCCTGGCCATCGACTGACTAGCGAGTTTATCATGAATCTTTTTTATGCTTTTATCTTTCTGTTGTTCGATTCGAATTTCTTGGAATTATGGGCTGGTTTCCAGCAAAGCAAACACTGGTGTAAACATGATATCCGGGTCTTGATGAATATCCTTTTCTACTTCTTTCTCTGGAACTGAATTTCGGGAAAGCGCGTCCGCCACCGTATTTTCAGTACCTTGGATGTGTCTTATCATATCTACAAAAGGTGCTAACCGTAATGACCATCTTTCTAACTTTGTATTTTCACCTTTAAATTTTTGGAGATACTTCAAAGCTTTATTGTCGGTTACACGTAACAAAAACGACCAATAACGCCTTTCAGTACCTCAGTCATTAGGGACACAAAAGTCGTTGGGCTGTTCTTTAACCCAAAAGGCATTACCAAAAACTGAAAAAGTCTACCTTCAAAATTGAACGTGGTATATTCTATGCCTTCTTCATCCATTCCAACCAGCCAAAATCCACTATTACAATCTATCGTAGTGTACCAACCTCCGCATGGTAATCGTTTTAGAATGTATGAACCTTTATGCATGGGATAAAAATTATCTTTTGCAATAGCGTTTAATAAAGTTTTTTATATCCTACTGTCATTCTAACCTTGCCATTTGGCTTCGGTGCTAGTACTATATTGGTATTGTACTTTGAATTACTTACTTCTCTAATAAGACCTTTTTTCAGCAGATCATTGATCTGTTCACTTATTTGTTTAGAAAACTTGGGCGGAAAAAATATTGGAGTACAAATAATTGGCTTATCCGAGGTTACTTCTATTTTGTGTTTAACTACATTAGTTTGACCAATGCTACCATCAGTCGGTGCTACTTACAATATGTAGACAATAGACTCTGTCCCCTACTTTCATCTTCATCATCTTTTGTACTAATATCAGTAAGACCTAGATAAAATAACCCTCCTGTACCTCTATAGTTTTTAAGCGAATACCTACGATCAGGTTCAGTGTAATACCAAAAAGTTTCTTCACGTTCGTATAATACAATGTCAGCTTTAGCTAATAGATCCCTATCAATAAAAACTGGATAAGGCATTTTTTCAAACACAAAGAAGTCATGATTATGCTTTCTATGACCTATTTGAATATATAAGTTTACTGTTCCTATGGGATACATAAAGGCACCGCATATGCTAACCATTTTTCCCATCTAACCATTTCCCATTTAACCATCTTTTACTTTACTCTTTGGGAACGCAAATGGTCGTTCCTTCTTCACTTCCTCCCTTGTTCGTTTAAAGTCTTTTCGGGTGGTTTCTCAACAATGGCTAGGTCTTCTTCCAGGTCGCCATCATCCATAAAGAATGCTTGAACTTTGCATTGACTAGAGATGTTTCCCCATTCTTTGCAAATATGACATTGCTTATTTGCATGTAGATTGGTGCTGGTTGAAGCTTTCGGTTGATTTGTGTTGTTGCCTCCTCGGTTGATACCTCTATACGATCCTCTGGTCTGTGATCGAAAATGTTGCTTGTTGAAATAGCCTCTGTTTGGGTGTACTGGTTGACGGTTGTTGACTGTTGTGTGAAAGTTGTCCACTGCTTTGTTGTTGAGTAGAAGAAGGTTGAGGCTCATTTGAATTTCTATTGTATCCATTGTTGTAGAAGTTTCTCCTGAATCCTCTGCCTTGGTACCTGACAAAGTGTGTACTTCGACCTCTTCCGCGAAATTCATTTGTATATTTGTGGATTGGTGGTAGCTTACTTCTTTGTCCTTCTTCGCGGTCAAGAGCCTTGAGATCCTCAATCGCATTAGTGCAACGCTCTATTAATTCTTTTGGAGTGGACGAAGTATAGCCAGCGAGGTGGGCCTTTAGTCTGGGCACTAAAGCTTGGCGGCATCTTTCCACCGAGGCTTTTGTTTTTTCTTGTGGGAATACTTGATGTGCCAAATCCATCATCTCCCATATGAACGTTTCTACAGGTTCATCTTCACGTTGGTCCCGTTTTACCAGAAACTTTTGTCTTCTCTGCTGATAGCTAGCTGCATCGTATTTTGCTTTGAAGTCTGCTTTGAAATTTGCCCATGTGTAGCTTGATGTTTTCTTATGCCTGAACCATGCCCTAATCTCATCGTCGAGAACTGCCGGTAAAGCTTCGATAAATTTAGCTTCCTCCAAGCCCTGACTTTTGAAGTATGCTTCCAAAACGGCTATGTATGTTGATGCCGTTTTCATCAACTCATGATATTTTGGGATTTTAAAATTAGTATTGACTTGTTTTACATTGATCGGTGGAGTATTGATCACTGGATTTACCACTGAGGCGGCATGAGACGATACAAATGTCAAAAGGGCTGCTTGTAGCTCTGGGGTCAAACCTTGTAGTACTTCGGGTGGCATAGTTGTGGGCACTGCTGATGCTTGAGCTTGCGATTGGCTGGCATTATTTGCTGATGCGTTGTTTCCAGACATTTGGACTATCTTTGTGGTACTCTTTTTCTTCAATTTTACTGAAATCAATGCGGGAAATTTAGGCAACGGTGGGGGAGGTGGTGGGTCTCTTGTTTCAGTTTCTACCGTAGACTGAGCGTCTTCAAATACTTCACTTTCAGTTTCCACCGAATTCTTCTTTCGTCTTGACTTGATAGGTGGTCTTGGGATACTTCGTTGTTCGAGGGTGGTTGCACGAGCTGATCTTCCTTCTGTGGGAGGTGGGATTCTTTCGTTGTCTTGGTCACTCCCTTGAGTCTCAGGTGGACGGTTATGGTCAGACATGTGTCATGTCTGACACAAAGGATTCAAAACTGACACAAATCAATGGTCGGTTTCCTATTTCACAACTGACACAACTAAATGGTCAGCTATTTTCTTAGCGTACTCAAAACTGACTCAACTTAATGGTCAGATTCACACTGTACTTTTTAAGTTTTTCACTTTTGTCCTTTTATTTCTTTTCCTTTAACCGTCACTCCCTAATCATAATTAATTACCTCAACTGCCTGCCATATACCATTTACAACTTTTACCCTACGATAAACTCGAATAATGATGGTCAATGGTGAGTTATAAACTTTCGTGCACTCTATGAACTCTTTTTCTGTCGAGCTAATTTCTCGTGATAAAATAAAGTGTTCTCCCGAATTTAGTGCGGTGAACCACATTTTTAATTACTTTAAATTAAAGTACTAACTAATTACACTCAATTAATACCATAAATGTTGTACACTCAATAAACCTTATAGTAAAATTTGTAACTAGATTAAAACTTGTCAGGAAACTTTTGATACTTTTTACTTACTTTTACGTTACTGGAACACTTTTCAGTAGATTTCCGTTGGTTGGGCGCCAACTGTAATATAACGGTTAGGGTAACGGCCGTGTTACCAGTGTGTTAGGTTTCTGTTAGATATAAGTACTAATCAATTCCCGATGATTCTTCTAACTAACCCCTACACAACTTGTAAAGCTATTCTAACATGCAAAATGCATATGCTCGTCTGCACTGACTTAAGTTGCGGTTCTTCTTAAATCTACTGAATTAGCTAACCAATGTTCCGTAAACAATGAAGCAGAGTTAAAACGCAATAAGAGATACTTTAAGAATATTTAATGTTGACTTTTAATTATTAACTTCAATTAATTCTTAATATTGACAAAACAAGGAAATAATATTGTGCTGCTTTCCGTATGGGATCTTGTGCCTAACTGTCATGTCGTCGTCCTTGCCGACGGCTTGGTGATGCGATCACGAGATCGATGCATGTAGCTTTACTATGGAGCAATATACGAGATGTTGGTTACTGTGTGAGAGTAGCAGGAGAGACACGGTATGTTTCTCACTGTACACTGAATACGTGTGTAAGATGCTTCTATGTTCTGCATAAGTTATATGTAGTAGTATGGGACATTGAGGTCCGGGATTAATAATATTTTATGGAAATGCTATTCACAATGGTGATGCTGGGATAGGGAGAAGTAGATGGAGTTTACTTGAGGTCGTTACATAATTTATACTTTAAGGTCCTGATTAAGTATTTTTAGCGATTTATAACTATCTGGTTTTGAAATTTATTCTAGGGGTACATTTGATCAGCTGCTCCTGAGGCAAACTTGCGACTAGGTTGTAGAAAGAAATTTCGTTTTAATTTTTAAGTAATTTCTTATCAATATTATTTGTTGTTTTCCGTATTTAAAGACTAACTTTTAATTTCTAGCAAATAATCAGCTGCGGCAAGGAAACCGCAGCAGTGAACGGAAGGGCTATCTTTATCTAAGCAAATGAGAATTCAGCGGAGTGAAGCAGCTTCTGAAGAAAACATCCATTCAAATTAACATATTTTCTTAATTTTGATTTTCAACGATTATTTTGAAATTATGAATTGAATGTCAAGTTTGGTTAATTAATACGGTTAAATAAATATCAAGCAAGAAAGAAAACAAGCTGTTTGTAGCATGAATATAGTATAGATTTCCCATCTTCAGTGTAGTGAACAAGGCAGAAAATATGCGTGGAAGTCTTTACGATTTCTGCTCGTACAGCTAGCAGTGAATTTGCAGTAGAATCTACATCGAATCGCTACTGTTAGCTTTGTTAGTGCGCTATTAAAATTCGGAGCAATTAATGCAAATTTTGCTTACTGGGCTCAGAAGCTCGCGGACGTATAATATGCTACACTTTATTAAGTAGCGAAAGCTACTTATTAATTTGGGGCAAGCCGTCTGTCCGTCCGTCTGTCCGTGCGATATCTCCGTAACGGTTTTACCGATTTCATTGAAACTTGGCAAAAATATGTGCCACAATAAGGCAAAGCACCGGGCAAAATTTCATGTTATTCAGTTAAAGGGGTCAGAGGTTATCAGAGGTCAAACGTAACAATGACTGCCTTACCTTACTACTATAGAATGTTGCTGTTCTTCTATAGAATTCTTGTGTGACACGTGAGATTTTGGTTGAATTTTGCTTCATGAGTCAAGTGATATATACATTTCTAAATTAAACTTGGCACAAGCATGTGACGCCATAAGGCGGACCTCCCAGCAAAATTTCGTGCCATACGGTCAAAGGGGTCAAAGGTTGTTAGAGGTCAAACGTCACAATGACTACCTTACTGCAAAAGTATAGTGCTTTTTATACATAGAATTTTTGTCTGGCACGTGAGATTTTGGTTGAATTTTGCTTCTTGAGTCAAGTGATAATTACATTTCCTGATTAAACTTTGCACATATATGTGACACGATACGGCGAGCATCCACGCAAAATTTCATGCCATTTGGTCAAAGAGATCAAAGGGTATCAGAGGTCAAGCATCACAATGACTACTACCATAGAATGCTGCCTTTCTTCTAGAGAATTTTTGTCTGGCACATGAGATTTTGGTTGAATTTTACCTCATTATTTAATTAGATACTACATTTCAGGATTAAAAATTTTGTCTGGCACATGAGTTTTTAGTTGAATTTTGCTTCATTTGTCAAGAGAATACTGCCTTTCGATGTCATTAGGTCAAAAGGGTCAAAAGTTGGTCTACATCAGCAATAAAGTACACCTGCTTTCGCTACTTTGCTACATGTGGGCATGTTGCCGGCTTTATTTTATACAAAAAAATATGTAACTGGCTTTCTGAAGCATCCGGTTTTCAAATCTGTACGGATTTTACATCATTCTTGTTCCTGTATATGAGTATTTGGCTTTTAATGGGAACATTCAGTTTACCAAAAGGGTTGATCAACTTTTTGCATGCATTTTCTTTCAATTTAAATGCTCAAAATTGGAACAGGTCCAAATATCATATACCAAGAGTACAATAGTTTTGGCGGCAAGGCATATCACAAAATGTAAAAAACAACCTGGAAGTAGTTGCAATTAAAATCATCTACAAAGTTTCTGTACTTGATATTCCTAGAACTAACTAATGCTGTTCGCAAAACGTTTGTTACTAATTTAATGCATGAAAGCATGCATAAGAAATCATTCACAAGTTAAATAGCGTTTGTTCAAAAACGCTATTTTTATTCTAGATGCCAGCAGTTGCAAACTAAACATAGACACAACAAGATATACGTAATCGTTAATACATAATATGATAGTTTTGAATAATTCGTAAGGCCAATATATCATATCCATTGTTTTTGCCTCACCCACCAAGTAATGTGGTGATTTTTACTCAACTAGAGTTGTTTGATCTAGCTGAACTAAATTTCTATAGAACAGGTTGCAACAACTTCTACCTGTATGTAGAAAGAGGCGATTGTTTTAGACCAAACATCAAAAACTTCCTTATTAAATTTAATAAGCATCAAACTCTAATAATTTCAATTATAATATAATAGTATGTGATTACTAATAGGTTAGTAATTTCACTTCTCCATCCTCCAAACGACCTTTTACTATGATTGTTTACATAATCAGTTTCCCCACGATCACAATAATAGTTTTGCTAACGACTTTGAACTTTTCTGAGGTTACGAACTCAAATAAATTGCCAAGTAAATAAACCCCAATGGGATTAACCCAAGAATGGAAAATTTATGGATACCTACATCGAGTCCTATTATGGCATAATGACAGCGTTGTAAAATCTTTTGCATATAAAGACTCTTAATATTTTCATCTAATCAATGTCAAAATAGAAGGTGTTACATATGGATGTTGTACTAGCAACTTCCAAGGTAATAGCTTCTGCCGTAATAACATTATATTGTTTCAGTTCTACAGTTTTTGATGCTTTTTTTATGTAAAATTTCTTTACATAACATCAAAACATCACTTTGTATGAGAACGTTAAGCAAAACACATAATATTTCCTTTGCTTACTTCCCTCTGAAATTCAGAGTTTAAATGCTAGTACGATAAGGAAAATATCTTTGTGTTATCCCACCCAAGTCAAACAGTTATAAACGGAGTAGCTTTGCCCAAATATGCACGCAATTAAAGCATACATCATTGTTTTTAAATCTCACGGAGTATAAAGTTTAAAGACAATAAATGTGAAAGGAAATTTAAGGTACTTTTTTCAATTATGTGAGTGCCGTTATAGCAAACCAGTACCAATAACGATGTCATTACAAAAGAAAACAAGTATTGTAATGTTTCCGCTAACTTTAGCTAAAATTTTTCACTTTCCGCTAACCGCCTAGACGTAAATTAGTGTTAAGCACAAATAAGTTTCCACAAACATGGAAATATTATCGTATGTCCAATGTAATTCTAATGTCCAATAATATTATTGCCAGGTATTTATCGCGGACTCAACTTTATCGCGGAGGACCATTATCGCGGAGCAATATTATCTATCGCCAAACAATATTATCGCAAAGCAAAACTGTTCTATGCCATATATAATATAGCTTCAAACCAAATATGCGTCGACATATTTTATTATTTAGTTATTGGTGGGTAGGAATTTGCCTTTACATTGCCATTGAAAAGTTTAAATTCCAAGCAATACTTGGTAAGAAGAATTACCAAATTGTTGCAAAAAAGCATCACCTTTGTCGTAGACCATAATGCAGCAAATGAAACCCATAACGTCACTCTCGCTGACTAAATCAATTTTCGTGAATCTTAGTGGGATAAATGTCCTATTTTCTGTAAATTTGTAATCACTGCGAATTTCATTAATAAACCATGAGATACTCAAAAGAAATAATCAAATGACGCCAACGGCTTAATAATGGAATTTTTCATTTAAAAGTAACATTAGCAACTTTATATTTCACATAGCTGTTTTTTCGTAAAATTAAGGTTGGGCTTAAGTGAGAAAATACATGGGATTTTACGGTTATATTACAAAAGACCTAATCACTTAAGATCGTTGCCTCAAAAGACCGTGACTAAAAGACCTTATCCTCAAAATGTCGTCACCTCAAAAGACCGAAACTCGAAAATGTCGTTGTTATAAAAGGCATAATATACAAAATGTATTTATTATATTTTTCACTTTTATTTCATCTATATAATATACTTAATGTATACTAAATGTTATTAGCAAAGCCGCTTTGCCAAAGCGCACAGAATATTTCAATAATTTAAAAAAAAAATTGCCAACAAATGCTACAAATACTTTTTTTAAAAAGGTGAAGCTCCGCGATTGTTAATTAATATGGTCAAGATATGTGGATCCTATTTGTTATCTTTATGCTACCCTTTTCTAGCATTGTTTGTATAAATTGCTAGCCTCTTCACGTAGTCCCTTATATCAGGAAATGGTCCATATTTCACACTAAAATATTTACGAATTTGAATGTACAGGAATTCAAAAATTCCTCGGTATCAAGTAAAATTTTGAAATTTGGTGTTACAAAAATGATGATTCCTTCCAAATTACTGTTCAAATGCTTAGGAAACGGGTCTCATTGTGATAAGAAATGTTCACTTTTAAAATCTACTATCTATCGTGATAGAATAAGGAACTTCCTTAAAAGGAAGCATAGATGAAACACAGTCTACTACATATTTAGTCCATATTTTGCTTCTGGAGCTTCAACTTTGCAAATTGTTTCTTCAAAAATTATCAAGGTATTCTATACGCTTTGGTAATAACATTTAGTATACATTAAGTATATTATATAGATGAAATAAAAGTGAAAAATATTATAAATATATTTTGTATATTATGCCTTTTATAACAACGACATTTTCGAGTTTCGGTCTTTTGAGGTGACGAAATTTTGAGGATAAGGTCCTTTAGTCACGGTCTTTTGAGGCACCGATCTTAAGCGATAAGGCCTTATCACGGGCAATCGGATTTTGCATTTAACTTTCTGTTGGTCCAACTCATCAACAAAGGGAGCTAAAATCCCAAATCTTGAACATAGGTTCGGAAAGCAGTTTCAAAGGGCAGAAAGCCTGTCTCAAATCATTTTGTTTCCAAATGCCCCCTATTAAATATTGGTGGGGTTCAAAAGAAATATGGGTGGGTGAAGTAACACTATAATATCAAAACCAGTGAAAAAAGTTGCCATTTCCACGGAACCATGAAATGCATAGTTTCAGAAGACTTTGTAGTAAGGTTCATATAGCGAATTAAAGTTGCAATTTGCCCCCGAACCATAAGTTTTTGGAGAAAACATTGAATTTCCCTGTAATATATCATGTATCTATACAATGTTTTGCTGGATCTTTTAACACAATAATAACATAGTACCTGTGTCAAAACTTCAACACTCAAGTCCCAGCTTTCTTTTTGTCTACAAAATGATTATTCTATGAGAAGAACAAGTTTAGTTGCTTTATGGACGCTGAGAGACTCGCCTCGTCTAATAATCCTCAGCATGACGCGTGATTTGTGTTTGAACAACTCGCACTACCAAGGGTTTCTCTAACGATGTTCAGCTGGCATTACACGCACCAGAAACAAAATATGGAAATTTTCCATGGTGACCCTTTGTAGCTCTCCCGAGATGCGGCCACGCAAGTTTGAATTCATAGAAGTAAGATAACTTTCACGGGTTTTCTCCAAATGTTTTGAGTGAGATGTCACTCGATACAAAGTTATTGAAAAATCACAGAATCTTTTGTTTTCCAAAACTAGATTTTCTACTAATACTTTAAATAAATTTTTACAAATGCTTATTAATGCCTATTTTATAATTTTTTTGGAAAGAAAACAAACTTTGGGTGCATAATGGCGCAAAATACAAATATGCCTTTATTAGGCCACTGTGCACATGCAAACGGATACAGCTTACAGCATATTGTTAACCTCAAATTTGGCCTTATTTATCAAGCAAACAAATTAGCGACAGGAAGTGCGGTTTTCGTATACGATAGCCTATAAATTTTTCTATCAAACGTGACCAGTCTTTTTGTTAGACTGCTCTTAACGCGCATTAGATTGGAGTACATCCACAATGCTGATGTATTAAAAACGAGATGAAAAGTGAAAGCGAATCGCTGAATACGTAATCGAAGTAGCAAAAATCCAGGTAAAAAAACTTGCTAAAATTGGAATGCAAATTTTGAAGGTTACCAAAATCTTTTGCAAAAAGCTTAAGAAACTGATGAACTCTGCATATACCACTACTGTATAAACATTTACAGAATGTTTTTATAACGTCCATAGAATTGGGTCTGAAAGGATACTAGAAGTCGTTAAGCATTTGGGAAATTAAATTTTGTCAGGTTCAAAATACTAGCTGAGTTGTGCACCATGTGGAACTACAATTACGATTGCATCTTTAGAAATAAATTTTCCGCATTCTTAGATTTGGAATAAATTTAATCAACATGTAGGAAAATATTAGAATCTAAACAACGATAAAACATGGCACAACAATTTAATTATCCAACATGTTAAAAAGGGTTAATAATTACCTAACTTCCAATTTCGTCTTACACCAAATATAAACCAGATTTAAAGTTTATTCAACAATTAAACAAGATACTATTTGATACATTTGCGACGAACAATTAACAAGCAAACCTCGTAGGCAATGCTATATGCGTTATTATCTATGAAAGCTTCTGCTTAAGCGTTATCTAACCACTCAATGGTAAACCAAAAAACGCTCTCTATTAATGATAACCGGAGTTATTGATTACTGGCGTATTCTAGAAATTCTGTTGACAGACAGTATGTACGTCATTTGGTAAGAAATCCCCTACTAGAGAGGACCCAGCCGCGTAATACATATTAGAATTTTTGCAAACTCTCCCAGGTTTTTGCACGGTACTGCTCTTTACAAGAAGTATTATGGAAATTGCAAGTATCTGATTCAATAACAATGCTCAATCTCACAAGGAATACCAGTATCAGGATTCGTATCATAAGAAAACAAAGTCTACATCTTAATAAGCTCCCTCGCTGAAGCAGCGACTGAATAACTGCTGGTGAATATGTCTTATCATTTTGCAATTAAAAGTTTCTTAGGTTTTCTGTTTAATGAAAAATGAATGTGACTGCAGCAATATAAAAACATCCTAGTCTCTTGCTCGGTATCTGGCAGAATAAGATTTGGTGCAGCTTGAAAAAGAGAAAAGCCAGAGACATCTTTGGCCATGAGAGATATTGCTTTCTGTAAACAATTGCACGTTTCATAATATGCTTGCTAGTTGGCGCGAGCAATTCTCTAACTTATACAAAAGCTACCTTAAAGTTTTAGTAGTAGTTTGTATTTTTTAATATACCCTTTTCAAATAGTTTCCTATCTATGTGTTAAAAGACCGCAAATGAAATATCCACAGACGATATTATAGTTTTAAGAAGCCCATGCATATTAAAATCGGATTCATAAATGTAAAGAATCCCCTCGTAAAAATCCACATTTTTAACTTAAACGTAAAAATGCCAAATGTGTAAAAAATTGCTTACGTTCTCACCACAAAATTTTTGTTTCAAGCTCTCATGCTTATTGCTTGAACAGTTTTGTAGTTTACTTTCTAAGATATCATATCATCTCGAAGCATAAGCTTTTGATGTTTTACTGCTAAATCAATCAAATATGCTCAACCAGTCGTTTATTGTATTATTTATAATGTGATTAATTCATGATTTTCTCATACCGGATGACTGCCGTCACATAGTGCTAGTACCAATTCTGAAAACGTACCGTCTAGGTAGTACGTGCAGGAAAAGTTATCGCCCTTTCGCACTCGGTAAAACAATTTCAAGGATCTTTGGCAATTTGGATACAAAACAGAGCCGTGGGAACAGAAACTGCAGTCTTTATCCTACGGCAAGTAATTCATAACTATGCTCAACATCACATTGTCCCTGAACTATTGCAAATACTGTATTTTGTGCTTCTTCTAAATGAAATCAACGTAGCGTTTTTGGTCTCAGTGTAGAAACACCGTTACCACACTATTTTATTGATTTGAGATTTTGTTTTAATTAGATTTAACATTTAATTCTGTACAGGATGATGTGCTTAACTTACTCAATGATATGCAAGTCTGAGCAGCCGCAAATATCGACATGCTTTTTTGCAGTACTCTTGGCAAAATCGTTACGTGCATTAAATAAAGGCAATATTTTATTTGTCTGCAAAAAATCATTGGTTTGCTGCATTTTTAGGCAATCCTTCGCAAATGGAAAATAATTGTAGAATTTCCGGAAATGAATGATTTTTTGCAGTAAAGGCATGATTTAGTGTAAATATAGGAAATTTTGTCATTTTCATATGCATAATATAATGTGCAATCAATGAGTTACCTACATTCTTCCATACTACTTGTATAAGTGTATCTTGTCACGGAAAGTGAGTAGGAATTCGACCCGATTTAAATTTAACGTATACCAAAAATGAGAATTTTTGATTTATTCAGATCGAAACTAAAACTGACAAGTGAAACTTTTTATGAAAGTTAAGCACCTTGTGACCTTTCAGTCTGGTAATATTTGGCGATTTGATCAGTTTTGTATATTTTGAAAAAATAAACAATTGAAAATTTAATTTTTTTCGGGAATTTTTCGGCAAAGAATATGATAATTTTGTGAAAATGATAATAATTCAAACTTTTTTTTCGCTGACTGTACTCGTCAAACGTGTGAATAAGGGTCGTTTTCAGAAGCTGGTGTTTCTTTTCAGTTTACCCTTTCTGTTATGAGCATCATACGCTCAAACACTAAATCCTAATCACTAGTTGAACATCTCGGCAGTTAGGTTCTATTCATTCATTCATTGATTTATTGCAGATCAGTTCAGTAGCAAATCCATCTGATTCTAGCACACGCTGACCGACTTTTGTCTAACTCTGTGACAAAATACCCTTTCTACAAGTAATATGTAAAAATGTAGGAAACTCGCTTTACTGCACACTATTATATGCATAAGCGAATGATAAAATTCCTATATTTACACTAAATCATACCTTTACTTCAAAAAATCATTCATTTCCGGAAATTCTACAATTATTTTCTATTTGCGAAGGTTTGCCTAAAAAATGCAGCAAACCAAAGATTTTTTGCAGACAAAAAATTACATGCCTTAAATAAACTAATGTCTTTTTAAAATTCTTATAGTTTAATTTCTGTGGTTTGTGAGCAACCGGAAAGTTTTTGATACTTTCGTAAATTATTTTACACAGAAATTTATGAATGCAAAACAGGATTACAAATAAATCGGCCACTGTCAAGTTCATGATAAACATATTTGCTACAGTGTGCATTTGTCGTAGAAGCACTACCACTAAAATGACCATGGTATTGCCTCTACACACTACGATAAATATAAGGGAGTAGACGATCATCAAAGTGTAGGTCCAGACCAAACTGTGGCGTAAATATTGTTCGTTGCTAAGTACGTGCCACCAAATCATGCTCACTGTAAAATTTTCGAAGGAAAAATTATAGTAAGTACTATTGTATTCAAGAGATTCAGTAGTCACTTCCAAGCTAGCATCCATTTTTAAATTGAGGAGTTTTTAGTCATCTAGAAACAACGGTTCTTCATCAAATAATTGTTTTAGTTGGACTTTTGGAGCAACGCTTTCTCCTGTAAACTTTCAAACTATCTGTAGTGCATTTACTTAAGTTTAACATAGAGTCAGAACTTAACAGATACATTTTTAAAAACTGTTTTGCACATTTAGACTTAAAACTTGAGTGTATTGATACAATCAGTGGAGTAATACTCATTATTTTTGCACAATAAAACCTAAAGATCTTTAATTATTGCAAGATTGCTGTTTGTTTGCTTGTTTTAAGGAAAATAATTTGTTAAGTTTTGGTGCGCTGACACAAAATATTTGAATGGAGTCTGGAATAACGGAATCTTTGGTAGTTGCTATGCTGGATTTTTTGAAAGTTGTAATTTTTTAAACTGGTGTATGTTAGATGCGACTACAATATTTTGAAAGAACATCATATGATTGTTTTGTGCTGTAACATCAACGTAAGCTTATCAATACTTTCGTCCCCGTTTATCTAAAACTCTGTAAGTTTTACTATGCTTCCCGTGCCTGTTTCAGTGCTACTTGTGTTTTGGGGATATATGAGACATACAAACCGTCTGTAATTATGATAATTAGAATAATTACGTAGCTTCTTCCAACTTGGCAACCAAAGGTTCCATTATTCCAGACGCCCATCCATTTACCAGAAGGTATAAATCTTTGGTGTGAATCAGCAGTAAACTTTTGATTTTGAAGAGCAAGAAAGTCGTGTGCACAGAGAGATCACACTGTAACGACTGAGCGTGAAACAGTGAAAGCATCAGATTTACGCCAAATCTTTCTGTAGTAATATATTGGAGAGTTTATGTCTCACGTTGCTCCAATGTTGAAAAGGGCTGCAAATGCAAAACAAGATAGATTGGGGTATTTTATATCTTTCTGCGTGTTTCTATAATAATGAGAAGGCGTTTTGGTGATTTTCACAAATTTTGGGTACTTTCTCCGATTTTCGTCAAAATTGGCACATATGTACCTTTTATATTGTGAATTCAAAAAATATTGTTATTTTGGTTCCAGCGTTACGTTATCAGTAAAAATTAGACGATCAAATGTAACCGTTTTCATGATTTTCGAAGAATACCTGGATTTTGTAGTTTTTTGAAGATGACTTTTGTATGCATCACAATCAGAAAAATCGCCGGGATGCCCATCCTAGAATATTTATTGCTTGTTTTACGAAACAAACCGCAAGATATAATTCGATGTCATCGTGGAGAAATTTGGAAAAATGTATGGACAAGTTTACCAAACTTGACAGAATCCATCGTGCCAAAAGTGAGCGAATGCTGTTTCGGTCTGCATTATGCAAACTGTCTAATTAATATACCAAATTAAAGCCAATACAAAACGACAGGATCAAGTTTCCCAGTCTTTTGAAATACACACTAACAAGAAAGTTGTGACCATATAAGTGAAACTTTCCATTTTGTCAAAAAATCCATCACTTTGCAAATATGGGCATAACTTTCTGGTCTACTTCTGTACAAACTATTGCGTTGTTGTCAGGTCGTAAGCAAGAGTGAAACTTGAATCTATGGAGTAATGATTAGCGGAAAACAAATATGACCAACCACGGCTTGTTACCAAGATTCTTATCAAATTACGTATTACTTTAATGGATCTGGCGTCTTTTATGCTAACCTTGTGGAAATAGTAGTAACATCACAGATAGGTATATCTCTAGTACTATAAACCAGAACAGCCTAAAATGAGATATACAATTCAAAGATACATAGTTTTTTATGATAAATACTGCCTAGCAGACATGACGTAAAAATCCGAACATGATGGACGTTGTTATGTATATTTGTGTGGTTTTTTACAACATTGTTTTAACAACATCGTATTTCAGGTGACTGAAATATAAAACTAAAAAAAGTAAAAATAACAGCAATTTGGTATTTGAAAGGTGTTAACTTTAACCACGTTGAAACAAATTTGTGAATGTAATCTTTAAACCCTAACCAGAAATACAATATCCTCAACTGTTCGCAAGAAAGGTGAATTTTGTGCTGTTA
>CM056170.1:43773116-43835616 GCA_029691765.1 Entomobrya proxima
ACTCACGTACAACGTAAAATTATTGTCAACAGCAAGCCCACTGTTAAAGCTTTTGAATCCTTCGAGTGATGTTAATGGTAAGGTGGATGGGAGCTCTAAAGGGGCGGTTTGGTTGGAGACAGGTGAATCGCCAATTCTTCGAAGTAATTCGGTTTGGTTGTCCAAAATGCGAAGTAAATAAGTTGTCATCTGTTCTTGAAACCCTGGCACAATCAAACATGCATTTTGCTTTAATTTTAGGTCCAAGGTCAAACTAAAAATATCCTATAAAATCAGTATGCAATAAAACTGTGACTTACGGCGATTCTCAGCTTTTAGTTCGTCGAATTCTTCCTTAAGTCCAACTACCAGGGATTCTAACTTGTTTCTGCTCTTTGTTGGAGTTTTTAATTCCTTCCAAAGGTGATCAGCTGATGCACTAGCGTTGGACACTGATGAATTCACTTATTTATCAAAAACGACAAGTATTAAATATAGCTATTTATTTAGCCTTTAATTCGCCGATTTTTAATTTATACTTTCATACCAGACGGGGATATTGATGTCGATGGCTGATGCAATACCAGGCGTGGAGTACCTTAAACTTGAGAAAGTGACGGGCCTGAAATATCAAAAATGGTTATTTAAGAACACCTTTTAGTACTAAAAAATACAAACTGGAAAATTATAAAAAAAATACCTTGTAATGGAGATGATTGGACATGCACCTGACCCAGTAAATTTGTGGTAGCTGTCTTGTCGGAGAACGCTGGCAGAGCAGTATTACTAATTACAGATCCGGACAAGCTACTCCCATCGCTGCTGTCTTTTGAATACTTCGGTTTTGAAGATCCCCGAGACCATGCGGCAGCTCTTTGACCCCCAGATTTCTTCTTCTGTTGTCTCAAGGTCTCTAGATCCTGATGCGGCTTTCACTGCTGCGGCTTTAGCCTTGTCATAAGATTCTAAACACAATAAACCGACACACGGTTAAATAGCAAATATCAACACAAATAACAATTTAAAGCATGAATTATAATTAATTACCTGTAGTCTTCAGCACTTTGCAATTAAAAACTCGCCATTGTATATCCTGTAGAAACTTATGGGCTTTAATCAACGAGATTACTTGATGACCTTTAGTTTCCTTCTCCGGCCAAAAACACTTTAAATTATTGCTAGTCAACCACTTAGATGTAACTACTTCTATAGTTTTCTCATTTTGAAACCATACGACACAGTACACTGACATTTTGAGAGTTAAAATTTGGTAATGAAATTAATAAAATCCAGGTATTCTACACATTGCACTCTGACTACCATTCGGCTGACTAGCAGCAAATGTGCGAAGTGCAATGTGCGGTGAAATTTATTCCCGCGGAGGGGCAGTTCTAAAATGATACACTCTATGCATACGTGAATTATCATGTTAAGCAAAACATTCGGCAAACATACATTCGGCCAGACTTCGCTTTGCAGTAGGATAGCATGCTAAGTGATTTTTCGGGATTAGTTCAGCAAACCGATTGCGGTCGAAGGCCTAATGTTTCGAATTTTTTGAAACCACCACCCCAAACGGAGATTTTACCGTTAATAAATTGTACTAGAATCTAGGTAGGTAAAAACTCCACTTTCACCGCTGAAATGGTTTGTTGCACATATCATGTAGACGCACAGTATTGATAACGTGATATACTTAAGAATCAACAAAGCTGAGCAAGTTCCCCATGCTCATATTTGGTCACTGTGCTTCTTTCCTTTCTCCAGCAGTCGTTTGTAGACTGTTGAAGAGAGAAAAGCAACATAAGCGCCAAGGACTTGAATGTATTCTTTGATTTCAGAGGGATCAAAGGCACTTTTCTAAAAGTTTGCTGTTTATGCTACGGTTATGTCTTTATTTTTACACGTTTTTAGTAAAAACCAATGTAACCCATAGATTTATTAAATATATAAAAAGTGGTCGTAATATTTCTATAGCCTGTGATTCTGTGAACCGTTTTCATGACGCATTCTATTCTTAAGGAAGTGTTTCATTGGAAATGCTTTGCAAACCCACGCAGCATAACGAGATATTTATGACGGGAATGTGTGCGGAGGGTGACATTTCATTAAAAATGTAAACATAGAATTTTGTTGCAACAGACGATATGACACACCAAAGTACTGGCAGGCAGACATTTAAATGTCATATTGCTTTACGAAACAAACATCAAATCCAGGTTTTTCTAGCTACATGAAAAGGAGTAGCATAGATTTCTTAACTAAAACGTTTAAACAGTTTAAACGTGTAATTTAAAAGGTTGTGCCTAATTATTGATTACTTGATGATAATTTTCGAGTAATAATAATAACTGATCCAAAACGGCATTAACACAAAGTAAACCTTTATATCAGCTTACCTGCACTTTCTTGTATTGAAAACACTGGCTAAAAAAATCAGTTCTGCTTCTGAAGTTGGATGCAGATACTATTTGTTCCCCAATGTACGTTTTGTATACTATTCGACCGCTCAGTGTAATGAGGTGTAGGGTGATGCGACGTATTTTAAAATAACAAGACAAGAGCAGTTCTATTCAACATTTTAACTTTTACTACAATTACAAGAGAGAATGGCAAATGACAAAATGACTGTGACTGATGACCAATGACGAAATAACACCGATCCATGGTTTGACACTTCCTTATATAGTCAGGATTCTCCTCTTCCATTTTCTCCCTGACCCCAAATGGTAAACAACCAGTATTCTCAAAAATGACCCTAAGGACGGCACCCAACTTGCAGTCAACGTTCCGTAGCCTCAAACAACTATAAGCTACCCCCTTTATACGCCATCTCCAACTTCAAAGACGATTATTTCAAAAACAACACCGGACCACCCCTCATATCAATATACCCGGTGCCTATTACTGCTTCATAGGCCACCACATATACTTTTACGTTTTTCATAACGCAAATCAATATTGTCATTTATTTTCAACACACTTTTGTCATAAGAGAAAGAGATCAGTATTGCACCAATTGTTTTATATGGTTACCGCCTTCATTTTTGATTAAGTGAAATACCATATTGCGGAAGTCAAAGTTTGCCTAACAGATATACGAAACCTTGCTCTCAAACGCCGTCTGTACAAATGTTTGACCTTTAGTAACAACAGTATTGAATATCACAATTTACACAATATACAATACCAACAAAACAAAAACAAAACACATGAATAGCTATCTATACACCATACCATGGTAATATATGTTAGCATACGTGTTACCTCTCATTTCGATAATATATGCCATGCTAAAGAGTGTGCAGGGATGGAAAAAAGTATAACATATTATATGTTTATTATAAATTTAGTTTCCATTTGACAGTATTAAGACATAAGTTTATAATATGTTTTGACAAAAATAAAGCGTTTTACGCAGTTCATTGCATGACATTTCAGAGTTTCTAACAATCTGACATTAGAAATTTAATACGTGGTTGAAACACAACAAGCACGTTGTCACCTCCTACATGCGGGCATTGTTGCATCAGAGGCGTGTAAGCCCGATAAAACGTTTGGGAAATTGGAAAACACACTTGTGAATATTTATTTTCGTGGTCTTTTCTTTCTCTCCAAATGTTTTTAGTAATGTCTTACTAATGGCGGATTCATGGAACTTCTCTTTCAACACTTTCTTAAATTTCTCTCTTTGAGGAACAAAGTCGACATGTCCAAGTTTTATCTCAGATCCTTTTTTTATTTCAGTGTGTTTGTAATTTAAAAGTTGGTTAGGGTAAGGCAAATGGCATTTGCGAATGGCGAGTGGCGTTTTTAAGGTGGGTGACAAAATTTACGATTTTGTGTGTTGCCGTCTTTCGCAATTAGGCCGTGCGGACGTTAAAGGCAAGTTTATAACTCCACATTAATTTCAAATTGCGTAATATACTTTATATTATGTTTGATTGAGAGTAGGTTAGGTTTAGCGGATAAGCCGGAAACAAAGGACCCTCTCTGCTGTAACTAAAACTGACAAATATAATGCGGACGATAACTTGATTGTATAAAACGCACATTTAGAAGTAAAAAACAAACACGACAGTCGACTTTCTCAAAATCTTCCACTGAATAAAGACTTGATTTTTTGGTCCGCAACATAAACCTTCGAAATTAAGTTGAGTTCAAAAGCGTGTTTTGCTGTCCCCAGTTAAAAAATAACAGACGGGCCATTTGCTTTACCTCAACCGGAATGTATGTGTGTATATATTTTCGTACGCGTTTTTGAAACAGCGTTTGTTTTGGTGGAAATGTTTTGACAACAGGATCAAACAGACTTCGTGCCCGTGATACCACATTCCAAACTGGCACAAAAATGTCATTCGAAAAACAACAGTATCATTTTCCGCAACTGTATATGTTAAGGAATGTTTTCCTCTCTTCGTATGACAGTCCTTTCAAGAAAACTAGACGTTCAAGTCTGGCGGTAAGGCGAAATGCAAGGAGCACTCTGTCCAAGTTTCTCTGACATCACTTTAACGCAATTTCACGCATATATAAACTAGCGTACATACAAGATCCGACTGGTAGTTGGTGCTGGATCAAGAAGAAGCGTGTACACACCGAACATTTCCAGGATTAAACAATTAGCGTTTGTCTAGTACAATTTACTGCCTGGATTCTTTAAAACAACCATAATGGCATTTGAAACAAACCTTGATAATACCAGTGCATCAAATGCATTTTTAAATCGAAGCAATTTTCCGAGGGAAACTACAGATAATTTGCCGGTGTGTACTTTTAAGGAACGCAGCTTTTCGGAGTTTCTTAATTTGTTTTTTAACCAGGCTTGCTACAGGCACTCAACTGAATACACATGGTGTCTCATTTTTGCCAATCTGTTTATATTGGCTTTTGGTCTGACTGGAAATATTATGGTAATATATGGGACGTTGACACAACTTAGGTCACAAACGGCATCAAGGATTTTTATTTTAAACTTGGCAATTGCTGATATGTTAGTGATGGTTTGCTGCATTCCGGCCACTTTGGTATCTAATTTGTTTATTCGTAAGTTTAGTAATATAACCCTACTCAAATAAATCTAAATCCTGTGTACAGTGTAAATTCTCTATTACTGACTTGTTTTGCTTTACTTTTAGCATGGGTTTTGGGTAATGCCATGTGCAAAATTAGTGCTTATGGTCAAGGAGTCTCTGTATTTTGTTCAGTGTCTTCTTTTATAGCTATTTCGTTTGACAGGTAAGTCTACCTAAACTCCAACCATCACAACCACTAAGTACTTCCATAAGTAAGGAATCACAAAAAAGGTCTTAAATAAAAAAACACTAATATATTTAGAGTGGGCATTTTTATATTAATGCAAACCAAGGAAGTAGGAACTTGTTTTAAAAAACGTATTCTTATTTTATTTTATCTTATCTTATCTTATTTTTAAACAGATTCCGAGCAATTTATCCCACAATTGGAATAATACCCATGTCCGTACACGGAGCAATAAGGACTGCAATATGCATCTGGATCTGTGGATTCACCATCACTTTGCCATGGGCCGTAGTTTATCAAATTGTGACACTAGATCCTTACAAAAACGCATCTGGTATCACTAGTCCTCTTCCGTTTTGCCAAGAGATCTGGCAAAGTAAAACTTTCGAAATTGCATACTTTCTCGTGGTTCATTTGTTTCTCTGTTATATTTTCCCAATTATTTTGATCACTGCCTGCAACATCATTATTTGGCAAAATGTACTCAAAACACACTCCATGGATATCCCAACATGCCTAAGTTCCGATGATCTTATCTGTACACACAAACAAAGTCCTCGAGAGATTCAGAGGCGTAGGAAAATTCGATTTCTAAAAATGTTCTCTGGGATTACGTTTATATTTTTCTTGTGCTGGTTGCCAATATACGGGATTACGTTCAGAGTGAAACTTTCTTACACGAACGGCTTTACAGGAACACCGTTTGAGCAAAAGTGGATTTCTGTTTTACTGCCTGCTGCACAGTTACTGGGAAGTTGTAACAGTTGTGTCAATCCAGTATTGTACGCTCCACTAAACAAAAAGTTTCGGAAGAGATTTGGGCAGATCTTTTTGTGCAACTTTTGTTCCAATTTGAAAACTGAGGTTTTGTCAAGAGCAGAAAAAACCCAAAAAACAACGCCATAGATGCAACAGAACTTCAAACAGTAGATATTTATGTGCGTATAGTATGCCAGGTTTGAATAAAGTGTCAATGGTAATGGTATTATACTTGTATATTGATGGCAACTTTTCAGGATGTGCTATAAGAAAAGCTACCCCTTACGATTTGTGCTATATGATATTTTTACAAGCTTTGATTTGTGCTGTATTAATTTTTTAAGGGAATTCAAATGATGCTATATGATTAATTGGGGCAAATTGAACTTTTGGTACCAAAATAATCAGGAGATTTTGAAACATATTTTGGCACTATAAGTTCAAAGCTGTATCTGTATCTGGTTTTCTTCCCTTCAACTCGTTACATTTAGAACTTAATGTATCTTTTAAATTGATCAGTGACGTAATATTAAAAATAATATCTAAATATTTGGCAACTTAAACAAAAAATACGTGTACAGAAAAAAGAAAACAAATCCAAAAAATTTATTGAAATTCCACGTGTATGTATCGTAGCGTTTGTGTTCGTTTAAATGTCTGAAGTATGTTAAAATGAAAGTGTGTAAGCGCCCTAATAATAGGCTTACCTTAGGTTTAGATAATAAAATATACATTCCAAACTAAGTGTAAATGAAGATATAAATTATGTACAAATAATTAGACTTGTATTTTAAATTTTACTACTTCAAAGACAATGTTTCCTTAATCTTATCTCCCTTTCATCAAATGTTGTACAATATAACGCCAGTTAGATATAATTCTAAGATTGTTGCAAATAGTTAGTTCTCATTGAGGTTCTAATTTAAAATACTAAAACTACAAGCATAGATGATGTGCGTCTTGCAATATCCGGGCGAATGATGTTTGGTAGAAAAGTTGAGTTTTTATAGGTTATGGCAGACAAGACGATTGCCAGTCTGTTCATCTCATTAAGGTTTACTCAAATAAAATTACTTGCATATTTTTCTTGCATATTTTTTAATTAAACGAATTAAAACTTTTCATAGCACGACAGACTTAAACCGTAAAAGTACTTCCCTTAAAAGTGACGTTGTTGAAAATTTAAAATAGTAAAACTTAGTAAAATTCATAAGTGTAGTGCATAATATTTAAGCAATGTATTTAATCTGAAAACCTTAATCTTTGGTTGCTTAATCAGTGAATAAACAACTTAAACTACAAATGTGTTACAACAGCATTTCCATGTTTTTCTTATACATTTTAGTTTTAATACCATCGTATGCATGGAAAGAAAAAAAACCGCTACGATTGTTTTCTCACAAGGATCACATAAATATATATGAAATCTATTGCGTTATTGTTTGGTCATGTTTTGACCACATCATTTAACAGCCTTGAGTTTCATGAAATAGGATCTTGTTAAGTTAATGCCAAAGAAGCAAAGAACATCACATTTATTTCAAATTATTAGCTGAATTACATAAGGTTTTATCCACGCTGTTTTTACGCAAGTTAGAATCAAATTTTCTAAAATTTTACAGAAACCATTTTAGTTAAAATCATATAAACACACTATAAGCAGCCGACACAAAAATGGGCATGTTGGATCTGTTTTCATATGCATAATATGAAATTAGTAGCTTAAATGTATTACACGGGTTACATATGTTTTCAGTGAAAAATGTACGTTATATATTCTACGTCCACTATTTAAAATAACCTTGCAGTACATGCCTTTAGTTTTTACGTGGACTGTTATCAATTGAAAATGTTGAGAAAAAGAGCCTTGCTTGCTTTTCACATAGAAAACAAAACCACATCGAAAAATCGATTGCCCGTGATAAGACCTAATAACATAAGATTGTCGCCTCAAAATACCGTGACTAGAAGACCTTGTCCTAAAAATATCGTCACCGCAAAAGACCGAAACTCGAAAATGTTGTTGCTATAAAAGACATAAGATACAAAAAATTGATTTTTATTTATTTTTTTTTGTTTCGTTTGATTGGTACTTGTTACCAAGGAATATTTGAATACTTGTACATACAAATTCATAAACTTTTAGTGTGTAGTATTGACCATTTTCTGATATACCAGACTACGTAAAGGGGCCAGCAACTTATAGAAACAAGGCTAGAAAGGGGAAGCATATAGATAACAAAAAGGATCTATCCCGACAAACCAGAATGATGGCATCTTAAAATTTGCAAGTTAAGAGTTGATGGATTTTCAATGGAGTGCCAGTGCATTGGTTAAATATCATTATTAATTTAACTGAACGATGCATGAAAACTAATGCATTGAATTCCATCACTGTTCTTTGTCAAAACTGTGCTGGCATGCCAGTGCAAAGCATTGGATATATTCTACCTCGGCGGCGCAATGCTGGCAATGCAGGTTAAACCAATGATATCAAACTCACTAGATTTCAATGGCAATCCATTGACGGTGGTGCATTGGTAGACATGTAAAATAAAAGCGTAGCATAAACTTGATCATGGTTTACAATACAACAAACACCGGCTCTTTTTGGCGGTTAGAAAATTAATGCTCACAGCCCAGTCGATCATCAGACCACCGTCAGCAAGAAGTTGTATGAAAAAATTCTGAAATTGTGAGTTGTATATTAAATTGCTAAATTTAAGTATTTAATTTGTCAAAATGAGTGACCCATTGGTAAACCATAAAGCTTTTATCATTGTGCGATTTATTAAAGACAATACACATTACTTTGTTCCAAAAAACCGGATTGAAGTTGAAGGAGGGACATTTTTCGTCCGATTCCCGAAGTCCAAGACAACAGCAGTAAGTCGCCTTCAGTTTGACGCTAACAGTGCTCCAAAATTAGTGTGGCCGAAGTGGGAAATCGAATTAGTTAAAAGCTACGGTAAGTTGTTAAATTTATTAACTAAATAAAACAAGTCCTCAAGCAAAATTTTCCCAACATGGTAGTACTAAAATTAATAACTTCTGAAAACTTGTTTCCAGAAAAACCCGAGAGGGCTGAAAAGAAGACTGAAAAATACCAGGAGTCTTCCGATTTGGAGTCGTCATCAAAGGAAAACGGCCCAACCCGTCAAACAAGGAATCAGCAAATTCAAAGTGACCAGCCACCACCGACAACTCCGATTGTACCTGCGCATTCATTATTTGGATTCCCAGTTGGTGAGTGTGATTCAGCATCCTGTTTGTCAAAAGGCATCTATTTACACATTTAATTATAATCACAAAACTAATTACTCAGCAGTTGGAGATAACACTGGGACACCGGTGCTACCAGGCACATCATCTCAGTCCAATAATCCAACAGGAGAGTCTGCCGCAGTAAATGGCGATGTACTAGGACCTGCTTATATTGTTTCAACTAACGGGAAGGAGGAAATGCTGAAGTTAACTTTGGAGGAACAGAGAGGTGAGTAGTCATTTGTCTTGCATATATGGGCTATATATTCTGAAAATATATTTTATATAAAGGTTTTTATATTATTATATTATGTAAATATTGATACGGACACACAGTGAATGTATGCTAAACAGACGAATTCAGGCATAACAAAACACAAAAGGAAAACTAGAATATTACAAATTAAAAATTTCCTGACGACTTTAAAATTAAATGGGTAACTATGTATCATTAAAATCTCATAAAAACCTGTTGTAAAATACTTGAGTAAATAATAGATAATAGTTAACTACGGCAGTGTAACTCATATCAATACCTCAACTATTGAAAATTGTGCTACAATCAAATAAATTGTAACCAATAAATTTAATGAACTTAATACTATAATTAACAAAAGCATTTGAACTAAAATATTATGGGCGTATGAATCTGTTATCTCGTAAATAAAATGTCAATTAATAGATAAATATTTGTTATTGATAAGTTCATGAGTAACTCCAAGATAAAAATGAATTTCTAATTTATATCTGAACTCTTAATAAATATTATATAATGTAACTAATAGAGCCATATTCACACCTTATGAAGTGTGGGCCGTAATGAGACCTATACCATTCAAAAGCTCTTGACGAGCTGATTAAAAGTGTTGCTGGTCACAAGTCTCGATTTTGTGAGCTTCTAGTATTTTTGACCAGTTGAAGTTCATGTACAGATAGATTATGACTAGCTAAGCAAGTTTAAGCAAGGTAGTAGAACACGTAAATACCCCGGTCTTCTGATAGTGACAGACTTATCAGTATTGTGCTGTAACTGTCAAGTTACTGTGTACAACTTGCTTAGCAAGTCATAATCTATCTATTCATTTGCAATTTGTTATATGCATTCTGAGCTTTTACTTTTGCTCAAATACTGTGCCATATATTTTGCAGGTAAAAATCCGAACTTCAACTAGTCAAAAATACTAGAAGCTCACAAAATCGAGACTTGTGACCACCTGCAATTTTTATAAGCTGGTCAAGAACTTTCGAATGGTATTGGTCTCGTTGCGGAGCGGCTTGGGCCCACTCTCCATAAGGTCTGAATATCTCCCTTTAGTATGCATACAATTACTTGAGCGCAAAATATCATGTCATTACAATCTTACAACAAAGTAAAATAATAAATTTATATAGTTACTAATTAAATTTCGCATATTAAGATGGTACATTAAAAATCAATGAAAATTGTGCAACATTTACATGTATTGAAACGTTGAAAGCGTAAGCTAAGATATCTGTCTAAACGTGCGCCCGCTTCGAGCACAGGAACTTCCTGTCAGAAAGCTTTGAACTAATACAGCGTTGTAATCAGCTATAAGCTATAGGAGCTGCAATTTCAGAATAACTGAGGAAAAATTAGTAGTGTTTTCAAGTTGCCTTTTTTCCCACATATGGTTTAATCGAAAATCTCAGAGCATTTCTCCAGCCTTCAGTAGTTACTCGGCGCAGTCCTATTCAAAAAAGAAAGATAACTTGATGATTTTGTAATATAATAGACATGATAATAAGCTTGTGTACACTGCGATATCTCACGGTAAGAATATTTCTGCTGCATGTCTCTGTTATCCAAAACTTCACTTTAGAGGGTTGATAGCGGAGGCCCCAAACATATCGAATCAGAGTTTAATCGCATCCCAACGTGTTAAAGCTACTAGGCGGAGTGACAATTAGTTCCTTTGATTTTGCCCTTTCAGGTTTAGGACGATTCATTGCCGTGCATAGTTTTAGTGTCAAATCTATCCATATCCAGTACAGGGCAATCACCTGCATTTAGAGATTCCTAGTTTGATAGTCCAGCAGTCGAGTCATAATCCATAAACATGTTGATGCTTGCTTGTCATCACGCGAATAAACAAGAGGCAAAACGTTTGCTTGATTTTCAAATTCTGATGCTGCTGCTTCTCAGTAAGAAACCAGAGAATCAAGCACATTATCGAGCACGGCACATTTTCACACACATGTAAGAAACTCCTTAATATTTATCCTCATCGACAATCATAGAAGCAAGCACTTCCTCAACGTCTGCTGCAGTCAATTCATGTAAGGGTATGCTTACGCTGGCCATTATTAGCTCGCTGCTTTAGTAGAAGAGTTTATTAAGATGTCGTGTGTCTGTGTGTCCGTCTACATTTTTTCTTGGGCCCTAAACCAGGTTAATTGCGGTCTAAACCACGTTAAATGGGGTCTATACCAGGTTAAATGGGGTCTAATTGTGGGGTCAATAATTAGCTTGCTGCTTCAGCAGAGGAGATTAGTAAGATGTCGTGTGTCTGTGTGTCCGTCTACTTTATTTTCTGGGCCCTAAACAAGGTTAAATGGGGTCTAAAACACGTTAAATGGAGTCTAAACCAGGTTAAGTTGTGTCTAAGCCAGGTTAAATGGCGTCTAAACCAGGTTAAATGGGGTCTTAACCAGGTTAAATGGGGTCCTAACCAGGTTAAATGGGGTCCTAACCAGGTTAAATGTGGTCTAAACCAGGTTAAAAGGGGTCTAATTATTAGCTCGCTGCTTCAGCAGAGGAGCATAATTAGATGTCGTGTGTCTGTGTGTCCGTCTACTTTATTTTTTGGGTCCTAACCCAGCATAAATGGGCTCTAAACCAACATTAGTGGCCCCTAAACCAACATAAATGGGCTCTAAACTAGCATAAATGGGCTCTAAACCAGCATAAATGGGGTCTTATTGGTCAATTATTATCTCATATCCAGATGTTTGACTTATAATAGGGACCTTTCTTATTAAAAAATAAGTTGTTGTATTATATGTACATATGATTTTTATGTTTTCAGCAGCGAGCATTTTTATGGTTTACCATTACCGGTTATCTTATGTAGAGATGTTTATAAATCCATATTATATTTCTTCTGTCTATTTCCGGAAAAAGTAACAAGTTTGTCCCGGATCCATGCTAACACTGTGTTATTCTAGAATTGTAATGCAAACACTGTGTTATTCTAGAATTGTAATGCTAACACTGTGTTAAGATCCCATGCTAACACCGTGTTAGGATCCCATGCTAACACCGTGTTAGGATCCCATGCTAACACCGTGTTAGGATCCCATGCTAACACCGTGTTAGGATCCCATGCTAACACCGTGTTAGGATCCCATGCTAACACCGTGTTAGGATCCCATGCTAACACCGTGTTAGGATCCCATGCTAACAACGTGTTAGGATCCCATGCTAACACCGTGTTAGGATCCCATGCTAACAACGTGTTAGGATCCCATGCTTACACCGTGTTAGGATCCCATGCTAACGCCGTGTTAGGATCCCATGCTAACACCGTGTTAGGATCCCATGCTAACACCGTGTTAGGATCCCATGCTAACACCGTGTTAGGATCCCATGCTAACACCGTGTTAGGATCCCATGCTAACACCGTGTTAGGATCCCATGCTAACACCGTGTTAGGATCCCATGCTAACACCGTGTTAGGATCCCATGCTAACACCGTGTTAGGATCCCATGCTAACACCGTGTTAGGATACCATGCTAACACCGTGTTAGGATCCCATGCTAACACCGTGTTAGGATCCCATGCTAACACCGTGTTATAACCCCATGCTAACACCGTGTTATAACCCCATGCTAACACCGTGTTAGGATCCCATGCTAACACCGTGTTATAACCCCATGCTAACACCGTGTTAGGATCCCATGCTAACACCGCGTTAAATATTCAATGTAACACCGTGTTAGGATCCCATGCTAACACCGTGTTAGGATCCCATGCTAACACCGTGTTAGGATCCCATGCTAACACCGTGTTAGGATCCCATGCTAACACCGTGTTAGGATACCATGCTAACACCGTGTTAGGATCCCATGCTAACACCGTGTTAGGATCCCATGCTAACACCGTGTTAGGATCCCACGCTAACACCGTGTTAGGATCCCATACTAACACCGTGTTAGGATACCATGCTAACACCGTGTTAGGATCCCATGCTAACACCGTGTTAGGATACCATGCTAACACCGTGTTAGGATCCCATGCTAACACCGTGTTAGGATCCCATGCTAACACCGTGTTATAACCCCATGCTAACACCGTGTTATAACCCCATGCTAACACCGTGTTAGGATCCCATGCTAACACCGTGTTATAACCCCATGCTAACACCGTGTTAGGATCCCATGCTAACACTGTGTTATAACCCCATGCTGACACCGTGTTAGGATCCCATGCTAACACTGTGTTATAACCCCATGCTGACACCGTGTTAGGATCCCATGCTAACACCGTGTTAAGACCCCATGCTAACACCGTGTTAAGACCCCATGCTAACACCGTGTTAAGACCCCATGCTAACACCGTGTTAGGATCCCATGCTAACACCGTGTTAGGATCCCATGCTAACACCGTGTTAGGATCCCATGCTAACACCGTGTTAGGATCCCATGCTAACACCGTGTTAGGATCCCATGCTAACACCGTGTTAGGATCCCATGCTAACACCGTGTTAGGATCCCATGCTAACACCGTGTTAGGATCCCATGCTAACACCGTGTTAGGATCCCATGCTAACACCGTGTTAGGATCCCATGCTAACACCGTGTTAGGATCCCATGCTAACACCGTGTTAGGATCCCATGCTAACACCGTGTTAGGATCCCATGCTAACACCGTGTTAGGATCCCATGCTAACACCGTGTTAGGATCCCATGCTAACACCGTGTTAGGATCCCATGCTAACACCGTGTTAGGATCCCATGCTAACACCGTGTTAGGATCCCATGCTAACACCGTGTTAGGATCCCATGCTAACACCGTGTTAGGATCCCATGCTAACACCGTGTTAGGATCCCATGCTAACACCGTGTTAGGATCCCATGCTAACACCGTGTTAGGATCCCATGCTAACACCGTGTTAGGATCCCATGCTAACACCGTGTTAGGATCCCATGCTAACACCGTGTTAGGATCCCATGCTAACACCGTGTTAGGATCCCATGCTAACACCGTGTTAGGATCCCATGCTAACACCGTGTTAGGATCCCATGCTAACACCGTGTTAGGATCCCATGCTAACACCGTGTTAGGATCCCATGCTAACACCGTGTTAGGATCCCATGCTAACACCGTGTTAGGATCCCATGCTAACACCGTGTTAGGATCCCATGCTAACACCGTGTTAGGATCCCATGCTAACACCGTGTTAGGATCCCATGCTAACACCGTGTTAGGATCCCATGCTAACACCGTGTTAAGACCCCATGCTAACACCGTGTTAGGATCCCATGCTAACACCGTGTTAGGATCCCATGCTAACACCGTGTTAGGATCCCATGCTAACACCGTGTTAGGATCCCATGCTAACACCGTGTTAGGATCCCATGCTAACACCGTGTTAGGATCCCATGCTAACACCGTGTTAGGATCCCATGCTAACACCGTGTTAGGATCCCATGCTAACACCGTGTTAGGATCCCATGCTAACACCGTGTTAGGATCCCATGCTAACACCGTGTTAGGATCCCATGCTAACACCGTGTTAGGATCCCATGCTAACACCGTGTTAGGATACCATGCTAACACCGTGTTAGGATCCCATGCTAACACCGTGTTAGGATACCATGCTAACACCGTGTTAGGATCCCATGCTAACACCGTGTTAGGATCCCATGCTAACACCGTGTTATAACCCCATGCTAACACCGTGTTATAACCCCATGCTAACACCGTGTTAGGATACCATGCTAACACCGTGTTAGGATCCCATGCTAACACCGTGTTAGGATCCCATGCTAACACCGTGTTATAACCCCATGCTAACACCGTGTTAGGATCCCATGCTAACACCGCGTTAAATATTCAATGTAACACCGTGTTAGGATCCCATGCTAACACCGTGTTAGGATCCCATGCTAACACCGTGTTAGGATCCCATGCTAACACCGTGTTAGGATCCCATGCTAACACCGTGTTATAACCCCATGCTAACACCGTGTTATAACCCCATGCTAACACCGTGTTAGGATCCCATGCTAACACCGTGTTATAACCCCATGCTAACACCGTGTTAGGATCCCATGCTAACACTGTGTTATAACCCCATGCTGACACCGTGTTAGGATCCCATGCTAACACTGTGTTATAACCCCATGCTGACACCGTGTTAGGATCCCATGCTAACACCGTGTTAAGACCCCATGCTAACACCGTGTTAAGACCCCATGCTAACACCGTGTTAAGACCACATGCTAACACCGTGTTAAGACCCCATGCTAACACCGTGTTAGGATCCCATGCTAACACCGTGTTAGGATCCCATGCTAACACCGTGTTAGGATCCCATGCTAACACCGTGTTAGGATCCCATGCTAACACCGTGTTAGGATCCCATGCTAACACCGTGTTAGGATCCCATGCTAACACCGTGTTAGGATCCCATGCTAACACCGTGTTAGGATCCCATGCTAACACCGTGTTAGGATCCCATGCTAACACCGTGTTAGGATCCCATGCTAACACCGTGTTAGGATCCCATGCTAACACCGTGTTAGGATCCCATGCTAACACCGTGTTAGGATCCCATGCTAACACCGTGTTAGGATCCCATGCTAACACCGTGTTAAGACCCCATGCTAACACCGTGTTAAGACCCCATGCTAACACCGTGTTAAGACCCCATGCTAACACCGTGTTAGGATCCCATGCTAACACCGTGTTAGGATCCCATGCTAACACCGTGTTAGGATCCCATGCTAACACCGTGTTAGGATCCCATGCTAACACCGTGTTAGGATCCCATGCTAACACCGTGTTAGGATCCCATGCTAACACCGTGTTAGGATCCCATGCTAACACCGTGTTAGGATCCCATGCTAACACCGTGTTAGGATCCCATGCTAACACCGTGTTAGGATCCCATGCTAACACCGTGTTATAACCCCATGCTAACACCGTGTTATAACCCCATGCTAACACCGTGTTAGGATCCCATGCTAACACCGTGTTATAACCCCATGCTAACACCGTGTTAGGATCCCATGCTAACACTGTGTTATAACCCCATGCTGACACCGTGTTAGGATCCCATGCTAACACTGTGTTATAACCCCATGCTGACACCGTGTTAGGATCCCATGCTAACACCGTGTTAAGACCCCATGCTAACACCGTGTTAAGACCCCATGCTAACACCGTGTTAAGACCCCATGCTAACACCGTGTTAAGACCCCATGCTAACACCGTGTTAGGATCCCATGCTAACACCGTGTTAGGATCCCATGCTAACACCGTGTTAGGATCCCATGCTAACACCGTGTTAGGATCCCATGCTAACACCGTGTTAGGATCCCATGCTAACACCGTGTTAGGATCCCATGCTAACACCGTGTTAGGATCCCATGCTAACACCGTGTTAGGATCCCATGCTAACACCGTGTTAGGATCCCATGCTAACACCGTGTTAGGATCCCATGCTAACACCGTGTTAGGATCCCATGCTAACACCGTGTTAGGATCCCATGCTAACACCGTGTTAGGATCCCATGCTAACACCGTGTTAGGATCCCATGCTAACACCGTGTTAGGATCCCATGCTAACACCGTGTTAGGATCCCATGCTAACACCGTGTTAGGATCCCATGCTAACACCGTGTTAGGATCCCATGCTAACACCGTGTTAGGATCCCATGCTAACACCGTGTTAGGATCCCATGCTAACACCGTGTTAGGATCCCATGCTAACACCGTGTTAGGATCCCATGCTAACACCGTGTTAGGATCCCATGCTAACACCGTGTTAGGATCCCATGCTAACACCGTGTTAGGACCCCATGCTAACACCGTGTTAGGATCCCATGCTAACACCGTGTTAGGATCCCATGCTAACACCGTGTTAGGATCCCATGCTAACACCGTGTTAGGATCCCATGCTAACACCGTGTTAGGATCCCATGCTAACACCGTGTTAGGATCCCATGCTAACACCGTGTTAGGATCCCATGCTAACACCGTGTTAGGATCCCATGCTAACACCGTGTTAGGATCCCATGCTAACACCGTGTTAGGATCCCATGCTAACACCGTGTTAAGACCCCATGCTAACACCGTGTTAAGACCCCATGCTAACACCGTGTTAAGACCCCATGCTAACACCGTGTTAAGACCCCATGCTAACACCGTGTTAAGACCCCATGCTAACACCGTGTTAGGATCCCATGCTAACACCGTGTTAGGATCCCATGCTAACACCGTGTTAAGACCCCATGCTAACACCGTGTTAGGATCCCATGATAACACCGTGTTAAGACCCCATGCTAACTTTTGTATCCAGAGAAGCTAACCGCTACCAAGGCTACGGTTGTTAGCGTAAACTAACGAATGTTTAAAAAAGACTGAAGACGTGTACAATGATGACCGGTGTGGCTAAATACTTTCACGGTAAAATGGATTGTGGACGCAGAGAAATGAATGACGAGTGACTGATAGCATAAACTATCCCAAAAACAATTAATAGAATAATATGTGATTCATTTAATAATGACAAGTTTATAAATCACCACTTTAACAATAATTATCTCGCTCCAGGAGCTTCACCGTTAGCAATAATTAGTAAGATTAGGCTTTACGCTCAGAACTGGCTACCTCAAGGAAGTTCAACAAAAGTCAAATGTGACGAGTGATTACTCAACGAACAGAAAACTGCCGAATGAAATGTGTTTGATCATTTCAAACCACCGTACCAAGACTGCGTGCTCATCGCGAGCGAAATGATCAACCGACATTTTTACAGGGGATTTCTAAGACAAAATAACAAAGAAAAATATTCATAAAAATTCTAACGCTACTTCTATACTAACATTGTGGTAAGGTCCCATGATAACATTGTGTTAAGATTACATGCTAACACAATCCCAAAGCGCTCTCATGCTAATCTGTACCATGTTAAAACGCACACATGCTAAAAGTTCTCAAGCTAACAATGTGTTAAAACTTCGTCATGATAACATTGTGTTAAGTCTCGTGCTAGCACTGTTAAAAGTCCGTCATGCTAACACTGTTCCATGCCAACTCTATTGAAGTCCCGTGCAAACTCGGTTAAAGTCACATACTAACTCCGTGTAAAACTAGCATGCTAACTCCTTAGCATAGACCTGCATAATACAGTGTTAAAACCCCAATACCCTAAATGCACCTGATAATCTCAAATGCACGCAGGAACCTTAAAAGCACGACTAAATAAGAAGCGCACTTGGTAATTATGAATGCATGCAGGTAATCATGAATAAAGACATTTGATCTTAAATGCACTAAAATAATCTTAAATTCACGCCGGCAATCTGGAGACGAGATTAAATTAAGTACAGAATATTTGCATATATTTGTAATTTCGAAAACCGGTTCACCGGCCCTCCACAGTTTTTGATTCTTTGGGTCAGGATATTATATAATCCTGTTGACTTTGAGCCTGATTGGTCATCAACTTGGTGTAGTAATATCAGAAGGAGTCCGAGAATCAGACAGATAGATAAATCTACATGTAGCTCATCACCTACGTGTTTGAAATGATCATTACTTAAATCGGTTTATTTGGCTAGCATTTCAAAACTGTGCTTCACTATCTGTTTAGCCAGGTCAATTAGTTTATGTTTTGCTATTTGTTCTTGACTTGGGATGTGATTTAAATGTAGCTGAAGTTTAACAGTGTAATAAGCACATGCAGCGCTGCTATATTCTCTATTTGAAAAGTTACAACGGCTACAGGCTAAACAATCAAAGCTTTTTTGAAAACGTAAGTTCTTTTTAATGACGGTAGTATTGAAAAACTTTCATTACAAGTAATCATATCATATCCTAGATAACTTTCGACGAATTCAATCATTTTACTTTAAGACGCTTCTGGTAATACAGACAGTGTATAAAATTATTGCTGGTTATAAATCAAATAGAACTTTGAAAGAAGAACAAGTAAGATGTTGTGCATCAAGTAACTTGAACGGTGTGTGTTTAGGTTGAAAATGATTATATACATATTCATGTAAGCGAAAATCATGGGTGAAACTAAAATTGTTGGAGCTACAAAAATTGTAGCTAAAATAATTTTGGAGGTAAAGACCGGGTGTAACTAAAAAAGTGGAGCTAAACAAGTGGAACTAAATTCCGGTGTAACTAACGTAATTTTGAGCTAACTACCGTACACCTATTATACAATTCATTATATATCATTTAACAATAAATTCAAACTCAAGAATAGCACTCCTGTATGAGAATACAGAATAAATTTCACTAATGATGAATGAAATTGCTTGCTAATGAAATTTACATGATACATCAAACTTGATTAACGTCATGGCATTTAGAATTAAGTGAACAGTAATGGAAGGATTCTAAGTGGCAAAGAGTTTGAACACGACGAGTCAATACAAGAGTGCTTGTGCGTTAAATATATTAAAACTAATTAATAGTTATTTTTCTATATGCCTGTTGACAAATTGACATCGTATCATCACATCTGATGATAATATTACTTCAGTTTTACCGAAGGTTATATTTTCCAGTCTTCCTTGATTAAAAGCTTGAATCTGCTTCACTTTATCAGCTTTCAACTGTACATGTGAACAGCATAAAGCACTGTATTAAGAAGTTAACAATTTTGCTAATTTTTTTGCATTTGTCTAAACACGTAATTGTGTGGTGGTGGTGATTTGGATTGTTACAAAATGTTTTGCGAAACTAAATTTGAATATCCCTTATGAGCTAAATAATTCACTATACTATCTACTACTAATATGATTTGTTTAATAATATAACAGAGCAATAGTCATGTGAATTGAACAGGACTCATGTCTGACAACACAATCAAAATACCTAATCATTATTAGCTCGCTGCTTTAGCAGAGGTAGTGTGTAATATGTAGAATACTAAGATGTAGTGTGTCCGTCCGTCCGTCCGTGTGTCCGTCCGACCGTGTGTCCGTATGCTTAATTTTTATAAAACAATATTAGAATTAATTCACGATATTTTGGGTAAAACTTTCAAATTTGTCCCCGATTTATGCTAAAGCCATGCTAATTTTCCCTAATGCTAACAACACGTTAATTTCCGTAATGCTAACACCATGTTAATTTTCCCTAATGCTAGCACCACGTTAATTATAATCCTATACTATAATTAGTTCGGCAAATTTTGGAAAACGGACATATTTGCACCCGATATATATATCGATAAGAATACAAATGCTAACACCGTAATCAATGCCCAATGCTAACACCATATGAAATCCCCAATGATAACACCATATTAAATGCTCAATGCTAGTACTGTATTAAATGCCCATGCTAACGCCGTGCTAAAATATCCCTTGCTAAGACCGTTTTGAAATATCTCTGCTAAGGCAGTGTTAAATATTCAATGCTAACACCGTGTTAAAATATACCATGCTAACACCGTGTTAAATATTCAATGCCAACACCGCGTTAAATATTCAATGCTAACACCGCGTTAAATATTCAATGTAACACCGTGTTAAATATTCAATGTTAACACCGTGTTAAATATTCAATGCTAACACTGTCGAATTTCAATTTTTACAATGTGTGAAATTACAACGCAAGCACCGTGTTAAAATACCATGGTAAACACTGTGTTGAATTTCCGTGTTATATGCTTTGTAAAATTTAGAAGCTGTATAATATGATAGTGTGCACCAATCACTGCTTAAATTTTTAAATAAGTGCTTTACATCCTAATCAGATCAGACACGTGATTCATAAATGCATAAAAGCCAAACTTTATTCATAATCATTTTAGCAGCGGTAATCATAAATGCACGAATGTGTGCCTTATAGATTGTGCGACTATCGGCATTTCTAAAGTCAGTTAGAAACGGATTTCGTAGAAGACGTATCTCCGTACCCCTGGACACAAAATCCTTCTAGAATACACATGTATTCTAGAGTACCGTGCATTAACGCACACCTGATAATTATACCATTGTAGTTTAACACGGTGTTAGCACGGGATACTTTAATACGGTGGAAGCATGAGATAGTTTAAAACGGTGTTAGCATGGGATATTTTAACACGGTGTTAGCGTGGGATATTTTAACACGGTGTTAGCATGAAATTTTAGCACGGTGTTTGCATGGGATTTTATCATGCTTAAATTGGATGATTTTACACAAGTGTTTCTGTTAGCATTGAATCATAATAATACAGTGTTAACATTGAACCATAAACCCGCAGTGGTAGCATTGGTTTTTGAATGGTAACTGTTAATATAGAATTTGCCATAAGACCGTTGCAAACTTGTCCGTTTTACCCAAAATATCGAGAGGAAACTATTATATGGATTTATAAATACACGCGGTTGATCATAAATACACGCAGTAAATCCTAATTACATGCAGTAAATCATAAGTACACGCAGTTTATCACAAATACACGCAGTTAATCATAAAGACAATACACACATCATTCATAAATACATGCAGGAATCTTATATACACGCGGTGGTCTGAAAAGCACGGGTATTCATAAACTTAGGCAAGCAATCCCAAATAAACACATTTAATCCTAAACACACCCGGATATTCATAACTGCACGCCGACAATTATAAACTCACGCAAGTAATAAGAAATAAACTTGGATTATCTGCAAGCGAAGTATGATTGAGTACAATTTCTCGAAAGATATGTAATTACCATACGCATTTCGTGAAACCGGTCCACCGGCACTCGTTTGGCTCTAAAGTTTCAATGAGTTACTAATACATGTAAACCACCTTTCTTGTTCAATTTCGGCAAATTCTTTTCATCGTTAACTTACAGCAATCACCTCCACAAACATGTTACCAAATTTTTTGATGCTAGGATAAGTGTTTTAAAATGGGTAGAGCTCTCTTGATGCCTACTTTCCCCGTTAGAACCTCCTGCTGCCTACTAAGATGTCTGTATTTTCAAAAATGAATACTTATGAAAAATAATCACAGTACATACCGGAATACTTCTTATTTTACCACAAAATGGGGATTCCTTATTTCCAAACGATTTTCAATAGCTTGCAAAAATGGTTACACTGAGTATTATTACAACAAAACAAATTATTTTTATGGAATCGCGGGATCGGGATTTTTCAGAATCACCACGTCAGATCCCGGATTTAGCATGTTGGTATCTGGAATCGTTGATCCATTCCCAGCTTCGCTTGAAATTTTATATAAACGCTTTAAATTACATACATACGTTACGCAAACAGTTACACAACATATTCCGCATTCAAAAACAAATGCAACTGTACCAATTAACGCTCCGGCAGCTAGTATGACAACCACACCCAGAATGTTTTCCATCCTAAGAGGTTCAGATTCTCCGAAGTTTCCTGAGTATACAAGTGGTGGTACGTTGGCGCTTCGTTCCCAATCCCTTCTCTCCTTTGTCACATAACTTAAATCCAACTGCCTCCATTTAACAATCAAGCCCATTGATGTAGCAGTAGTAATCACAAAATCAAATTTGTCTTTAAAAACCGCTCCCTTTCTCATTCCAAAGCCACTTACTGCCGAGTTCAAATTCTCTGCTGCTCTTACTAAAGGAACATTTCCATATTTATCGCTTAGATTTCTGGTGTAATAAAAGTCCATCAAAATATCCCAACATATGCAAGCATGCTTGCTTTGTCCCACTGATTTTTGTAAACATTTCAGTAGTGTTTTATCTGTATCTAAACGTTTGAATATTTTTTGAAACGTTGGATTGCCACTGGTTTGAAATAGGGTGTAACCTGCACCACCAAAGTACTGTAGAGTAATTTTATACTCGGCTGATGATGTATCCGCAAGCTCGTCAAAAGTAGTGGGAAGTTTTTCCAAAACTGGAAATGAAAGCAGGGATGTCAACTTCGAGGTGTAGGCAGTATTTACTAAGATAACAAACATAAGCCAAAATACCACCAATATCCTAGTGGCCTGAGTTTTGCTTGGCGGATCACCACTTTGACCAATTAAAGACAGTACAACATAAGCAGCTGATGTTTGTACTTTTTTGTTATAATTTGGCTTGTAAGCTCCGTGGGATTCTATCGTTTCGTTTTTTGCTGAAATAGCTACTAACGCTAAAGCAGTTAATGCTGAAGAAACTCCAGTTAACCACCAAACTAACGGATCCAGTGGCCAGTAGATAGATTTCCAGGAATAGGATTTATTTGGATTGCCATTCACAAACGTCATTGTAATAATGTTAACCGGTACTGTAAAGTCTAGAGCTTGGTCCCGTTCATAGTTGTGAATCATTAGCATTCCTATATCCGCTTGTTTGTTTACCAAGTCTCCTACAATTCCATTCCAACTACCATTCTCGTCCTGTTTTCCTATTCCACCGCCGGTAGATCTATGGATTTCCACAGAGAAATTATACTTGCTGGTTAGTTGATGCAGAACGTACTTGCTTAGTCCTCTCCGAAGTAGCCATTTAGACTCTGGACGTAATACTACTTCCGCAGAATATGACGGCACAGTGTATGTGCTAATGTGGAATACTTTCCCCTGAAAGTTGTTAAGAGTGTCTGGAAACAAATTTGAGTTTTTCTCAGTTACAATAATTTTTTCAAGTTTTCTTGATGCACAATAAAAGCACAAAGAAGTGTAGTAGCTGCTGATCTGATTTGAATGAAGTAACACACCTGCCTTGTTTTTAACTTTGGTTCGGAATATATCAGAAGAGAAAAGACGTTTGATTTTATCTAACGTTTGGTATGAGTAGACTAAAAAGTACTCTTGGTTTAGACGAATATCTAACTTTGTCGCAAGTGTATTCAAATTTAATTCCAAAATCGTTCTATTGTTTATTCCATCCGAGTCCAATAAAATAAGTTTACATGATTCCCGCAAGCGATGAACATTAGAAAGTTTGAGCAAACGGTGGGATTGTTTTGTTAGGTACAAATGATTTGTCAATTCTGACGATAACAATACTTTATCTGAAGTGCTCTCTAAAAGTTCTATATCGCTTGCACGTGTGCTAATCAAAACCAGTAAGCATTGAGAAATACTATTTGGTAGTAAAATTTGGGGACTTTTAGAGGAAATAACTATTGAAACTAGTACTGAAACGCAGATAAATGTTCCACATTTCATGTTTTCATATGCACACTTTGTACTTATTTCTAGTACAGAAGAGTTTGCTTAGATTTGAGAATTCTCCAAGAACTTCTAATGTTTCCTGTAACGAGCGTGGAAACAAGGCTGGTTTAAAATCCAGTGTTTTTAGACGCTAGAAGTCCAGCTTGTGTAGCGTAGCTGAGAACCAAAAAAATATTAAGTTAAAAATGCGGCCAGTATTTGCCTACGTGAAAAAATATTCGCAGCTAGAATTACATTTTAGTAATTCATATGTCTTATTTCTTAAATGGTATGACGCAAAGCTTTGTATTATCTATATAATATAGCGCGCCGGTCCCGTGCCCCGGCTCACTTTGACACGCCACCTGGTGGAGCTTTGCTAAACTAACACAAGGGTCAGGACTTCGAATCCAACCCATGGGAAAAAATTTTTGCTTACTTTTTTGTACCCAAACTTTATCCGAAATGAACCCTACGTCTACGAATTATCTCTTAAGTACCCGAAATAATTATGCAGGGCCTGCATCAGGGCCTAAATTGTTTAATCTTCAATCTTTTGTGATTGCACAGTGCGACACATGATTATGGTCCAGTTTTTGACCAAACGGACGAATATGAGGTCGGATTGTTAAAATTCGAATTCGCAGGTCCTGAATCAGGGCCTTGATGGTGAAATCTTCAATCCTTAGTAATTGTCAATTACATGTGATTACAGTCCAATTTTTTTTTATCAAAGTTACGAATCTGCATCTGTGGTCGCGTTAATGAAATTCGTATCTGCAAGCCGTGACCAGAATACAACTATTTTGATAATGACACATGCGTATAACAGTTGATGCTGATAAGCGATGATGCTACAGCTATTTAGCTTTTGATATTAATCTCAAAGTAGCCAGACATGCTTGAAATTCAGGTGTCAAGAGTCGTGTTGGATTTGCATTTCAGGCTTGCAATCCTCACCCATGCTTACTACATGCATGGGTAGCATAAGCAAGCCCAAAAAATGTAGTAACGACTGTTTTCATTTTGCTGTTAACTTTGAGGTTGTCGTACCGTTGCCGTGACGGATTTTACCCAAAGTTTACAAATACGGTTTGCAGACTTGGCTCGGGGGCCTAAGCGACAAGCAAATCTTGGCTTGGCTTGCATCTTTCTGGAAGCAATTTTTGCAATGTGTAGTATGCACAGTCAACTACACAACTGGCAGACAAATGTTACAACTATTTAGCTTTGCATATATTCAACGTGGCGCTTGCTTGAAATTCAGGTTATCCTAACTGCACCCAACGTGTAGAAATTATCCATATATCACCTGCACAATACAATGAGTATTTAGGACCTGATACAGGCTCTCCACCTGCGGAGCGGTGGCTGGCTTTCTAGTTATATTATAATCAGTGAAATATTTTCAACCAAATTGATACTACAACATTTTTTCTTGCTTGAAACGTCTATACCAACTGATTATACAGTTTAATATTTGCTTCGTGGTATAATTTGGATTCCTGCGCTAAACCCAGATTATTATCATTAGAGCTATTTTAATTTCCTCGCCTGGCTTGCCGTGAACCATTCTGTTCGTTAAATCATGATGTAGTGGAATAAGAAATAAGTATTGGCATTTTTAATTTGTTTTTGTGGAGCGCATAGAGTTAAAGACTATGGCCAAAAGAATATTTAATCACTGTTATCAAATTATCGTGTAACAGGAATCTTTTATCTGAGCTAATGCTTCTTCTTTTTTAATTATTTTCAGTTTCATCATGGAATGGTCTTCAATTTTCTTGTCTGGCAATTTATTTATTATAGGTGCTGTAAATTATTTATTTTGTGTAAATGGCTTCCAAACCCATCATAAGACATTTGCTTAAGCGTTGTAGTTGTGAGATAATTATGGTTTTGGACTGCTATGGGTTAACCTAGATGCCGATTACTTTTGTATATTAAGGTGTACGATAAAATTGGTATTCTGGTTTTATTAATTTATCACGCAGTGGAACATTAAATGGGCATTTTAAAACGCTTATATACACTGATTGTACAGTTTAATTTTTAATTAACCCCGAGAATGTGGATTCCTGCGCCAAACACCCAAGTCATATTCTTAGAGCTATTTTCATTTCGTTGCCCAAGTTTTCGTGAACAATTCTGTTTGGTAAAACATCACGTAGTGGAATAAAAAAATAAGTACTGGCATTTTTAGTTGGTTTTTCTGGCTTTGGAGCGCATAAAATTCAGGAATATGGCCAGAAGAATATTAAATCGGTATAATTCTCAAACTATCGTGAAACTGGAATAAATGTGCCTAGCTAATGATTTTTCTTTTTTAATTAATTTTGAGTTTCACGATGAAATTGTCGTCAACTATCTCACTTGGTGATTTATCATGCAGAAGAAAAACGAGTATGTACCGTAAGTTTTTTATATACCATAAGTGGCTTGTGGCTTCAGATACCATAAAACGAGAAATACTTGAGCGTCGTAGTCGTGGCATGATCAGGAATTCTGATTTATGGATGGTTATATCTTTCGTGCGAGGTTTATGGAAACTAGTTATCTGGTACGTTAATTTTTTATACATACATTAAGTAGAACACGGAATGGGTCCCGTAAATTTTTAATTAGATGATTTTGCTTGGAGTCCATCTAATCCGAAAATATTTTGGAAATAAATGATGTTCAGGGTTCATCGAATGTTTAAAGGAAGTTTTAATAGAAACAAAACCGACGTTTCGGCTCAATAAACAGGAGCCCTCATCAGGGTAAAATTTGAATAGAATCTTTGAAACACAATAAAGACAAAGTGGCTAAAAATTACAAGGTATCATTTTTTGATGCGGTAAAATAATGATAAGGTAGCGTTCAAAAATTTGTGAATGTATCCACGGCCACGTTCTTCCTTCCGGTTCATGAGGGGAATGCCATCTTGGATTGCGTTTTGAATGGCTATACATTCCTTCGTTTCTCTCATGCGTTGTCGGTTTTCTTTTATTATAATTTTGGAGGAATCCCATTTGATACTATGATTTGCACTGTCATCCATATTATTCAAGACGCGATCGGCTACTGCTGACTGAGGATCACCATTTTTACAATGTCGCTTGTGTTCACTTAGGCGATCCTTCAAATCCCTTCCAGTTTGACCAATATATGTGTCTCCACAAGAACAGTCCACGGTGTATACTCCAGAGTTTATCGCTGGTGTGGTGTCTTTGTGACATGTGAGGATATCAGCCATTCTGGTAAAAAGAACGTATCCGATGGGGTTGCCTAGTTTTATGTATATTAAACGGGCTACAGCTTCAGTTAAACCTTTCACGTATGGAAGTATGATTCGAGGCAAATCATGTTGAGACGGTGGTTTTGGGTTTCCAACATTTTCGATAATTCTTTGGATTCTTTTGCTTAACAATTTGGCAGGGTAGTTGTTTTTTGAAATCAGAACATGTTTTACGTGTTCTATTTCTGTTTTTAGGAATCTTGGGCTGCATATCTTCAGGGCTCGTTGGATAAGGGTATTAACTACGGTAATTTTATGCGCCATGGGGTGAATGGAGTTCCAATGAAGGTACTTATCAGTATGTGTTGGTTTCCTATACACTGAGAATTCGAATGAACCAGTTTCAGTGCGGTGGATAAGTACATCTAGGAAAGGTAATTTTCCATCCTTCTCGACCTCATGCGTAAACTGGACGTTTTGGTGGAAAGAGTTTAAGCTTTTTCAATTGTTGAAATTTGTCTGGGTCGGTTTATGGATAAAATGTCATCCACATATCGGCCATAAAGCTTTATGTTTGGATTTCCATCCACGACATGTGACTCCAATTTCTGCATAAAAATGTCCCCTAAAATTGTAGAAAGAGGATTGCCCATGGTACAGCCGTCAATTTGTTCGTATATTATGTCCCGGTATTTAAAAAATGTGCAGTTTAGACATAATTTCATTGCTGATATTATGTCGTCCACACTTAGCTTGGTTCGTTCATGCAGTTGTTTGTCAGATAGCAAAAGTTCTTTGGTGTACTCCAATGTCTCTTTTAATGGAATGCTTGTAAGCAAGCTTCTGGCGTCAAAAGATACAAGAATTTTTCCAGTTTTTATTTGAAAATCTTTCAGTCTCTTCACCAAGTCTTCGCTATTTTGAATGTTGTATTTATTTTCGATTATCGGTCTCAAAATATCATGAATAAACTTGCCAAACTTCTGGGTAGGAGAGTTATAAGATGATACAATTGGCCTCAAGGGTTCTCCGCTTTTGTGTTCTTTAGGTAAACCATAGAAAACTGGGGTTCTTGTGTTGTTTGATGATAGGTATTCTTTCGTTCGTTTGTCAATTTTCTTTTCACGTAGTAGACGGGTGCAAAAGTCAAGAACAGATTTCCGGTAAAGCGTCATTGGGTTTTTGCTTAAGGCTTTGTAAGGTCCAGTTTGAAGTAATTCCTTGATTTTAGCATCATAGTCCGGTCGATCCAATATCACGGTGGAATTTCCTTTGTCAGCTTTGACGATGAAGATGTTTTCGTTTTTTCTAAGTCTTTGAATGGCCTTTAGTTGTTGAATATTTTTGTAATTTGATTTGGTATTTTTGTTGATTTGTTTACTAATGGCAGATCGAAGACGAGTGCGGATGACGAATCGTTGTGTTTCAGTAAGTTTTCTATCTTTGTACTTTTCATCATATATGTCCATTGCATCTTCGACAACAGTGATAGTGTCAGTAATTGCGTCGTCCGATTTGCGTATTCCATAACAATAATTTAGGCCTTTGGATAATGCTTCGCGTTCGACTGGAGAAGGTTTGAAAGTTTTTGATAAATTGATGATGTTGTCTTCATTAGTGGAATCCTTCTGCTGAGTTTCATGGACTTTTTCTCGCTTTAATTTGGCAAACTTTCCTTGCTGACTTGTTTTGGTCTTCTCTAATTCTCTTTGATAGGAATTCTCCATGAAGGATTCAAATCTTCTTTGACGTATTGGGTCATTTGAATTGCGTAGGTTCTCCAGAATACAGCTCCTTTTTTGATTGTTTACGTGTATGTTGTGACGTGTGTCTTTAATCCGGGCCCGTAAGATAGATAACTCAGCCTTTTGAATTGCTTGAAGGGTGTGTCTTCCTTCTGTGTATCAGGACTTTTTAATTCGTAGTCCAGTAGGGATGATGTTTTCCGCTTTGCATCGCATTAGAAAAGTTAATGTGCAGATTAGCCTTGCTATTTGTTGTGTTAATCGTTCATATGTCCGTTGAGAAGAGGCAGACCCAAACTGCCTGTTTTGAGTTGAGGTTAACGGACTTATACATTCGGCATTCATTTTGGAAATAAACGATGTTCAGGGTTCATCGAATGTTTAAAGGAAGTTTTAATAGAAACAAAACCGACGTTTCGGCTCAATAAACAGGAGCCCTCATCAGGGTAAAGTTTGAATAGAATCTTTGAAAATTAAAAAATTACTCAGGCTAAAAATTACAAGGTATCATTTTTTGATGCGGTAAAATAATGATAAGGTAGCGTTCAAAAATTTGTGAATGTATCCACGGCCACGTTCTTCCTTCCGGTTCATGAGGGGAATGCCATCTTGGATTGCGTTTTGAATGGCTATACATTCCTTCGTTTCTCTCATGCGTTGTCGGTTTTCTTTTATTATAATTTTGGAGGAATCCCATTTGATACTATGATTTGCACTGTCATCCATATTATTCAAGACGTGATCGGCTACTGCTGACTGAGGATCACCATTTTTACAATGTCGCTTGTGTTCAAAACCTGGGTGATTTTCATAAAATTCGTTGAAAATGGTGGAATTTCAAAAGTGTATTAAAAATCAGGAAATCATCGGATTTTTTGGTTTATGGTAGATTTCTAATGCAAATTCAATTTTGTAGATGGGTAATTAAAATAATTCAGAAAAAATAATTTTTACGAAGATTATAGTGCACTTTCTGCACCTATGATTTTGCACAAATTTTACATCGCTGTAACTCAAGAATCAGGGCAAATAAAAAAATTCTAAAAAATACCCCTCCTAGATTTTTTATGTAGTTTCATAATTGGTATTCACTTTGGTCACTGGTCATGACCTGAAAAAATTTTCCACAGAATACGAAAGTCAGATTTTTAACACTCAACTTACCATAACTTTTCAACCAAACATTTTTGACGGCTAAAACTTTAGATTTATAGGTTTTGGAGTTTGCCCTAACTTTCTGAACCTCTATTGGTAAAAATTTGAAGAAATGTTTTTAGGGGGGTCAATCACAAAAAATAACACCCTTTGTAAGAACTCTCCTTGAAACATTTGTCAATAATAAACCCTGGTAAATGTTGAAGTAAGTAACCGTATAGAAATTTGTATTCAAAATGAAAGTCATGAAAGTCCACTAGGGTCCAAGAAGCCTATTCCAAAAAACAGAACTCAAAAAAGTTGTAAGGGAACAGAGTTATGGCGTTTTTTAATTTGGCCGCCAGGGGGCGTGCGCTGGGGAAAAATTGGGCTGTCAGTAGATGGAGTAGGACCTAAGGAACCAATTCCAAAAAACAGAACTCAAAAAAGTTGTAAGGAAAGGGAGTTATGGCGTTGTTTAATTTGGCAGCCAGGGGGCGTGCGCTGGGAACAAATGGGAATGGCAATAGATGGAGTAGGACCTAAGGAACCTATTCAAGAAAAAAAATTGAAAAAGGTTATAAGGGAACGGAGTTATAGACTTTTTTCAATTTTTAGCCCCCTCTGGTGGTTATTGTGAAAATGTTTTTGGACCAGGTGCGAGGTCTTGTTGTGAGCTACCGTTTAGACGAAAACAGAATTCAAAAATTCCAATTCTAAGGGGCGTTTAAGGGGCGACGGACGGGCGGTCGGACGGACCCGGAACAGACCAAGTGAGCAATCCGAATAGTACAGTCGATGGCACTTCTACTTCTGCTGAAGGGACTGGGGGTATGAACAGTACAAGTGTCGCAAATTTTGACTGGATAATTTTTTGATCATTCTGGATTTAATAATGCCAGTTCCATCACCCTACGCACGTAAAAAGCTATTTTCGTTTTCTAAAGAAACTTATTACTAGTCACACAACGGCGGCAAATACAATGCACAGCCCCATCCGCCGCTGACGCGTAATATTTACCTAAAAAACGAACAAAGGAATCACGTCAGCTGATCTGTGTTGATCCCTGAAGAGGAGGTTATTTGGCTGCCACACCTGCATTTTGGCTGCTTGCTCGAAATTTGGCACAAACATTCCAAATGTGCTTAAAATGACTCTGATAAATTGTGAATTAATCTAACTATCCCAGGGGGTTTCAAAATGGGGGAAATTCATGAAAATCGGTATTTTAAAGCCAATTTTCCCCAAATTTGGCACAAACATTCCAAATGTATTTAAAATGACTCTGATAAATTGTAAATTTATCTAACTACCCCAGGGGGTAACAAAAAAGGGGAAATTCATGAAAATCGATATTTTGAAGCCAATTCTCCCCAAATTTGGCACAAACATTCCAAATGTGTTTAAAATGATTCTGATAAACTATGAATCAATCTAACTACCCCAGGGGGTAACAAAAACGGCGAAATTCATGAAATTAGATATTTTAAGCCAATTTTCCCCAAATTTGGCACAAACATTCCAAATGTGTTTAAAATGACTGATGAATTATGAATCAAATAAAACAAAAGTTAAGCAAAATGCGGTTTATGAAAAAATTTCTACATTTCGTAATATTTCATACCAGACCAAGCAGTGATCGGCTCAAAGACTGGTTTAATTCTTCACACAAAACTTGAACAAACATTACAATCAGTCAAGGGACAGACAGCAAAAATGCTGTCCAAAAACGACAGCAAAACTGCTGTCCTTGACAGCAAAATTGCTGTCCTCGACAGCAAAATTGCTGTCCTCGACAGCAAAACTGATGTCTTGACAGCATATATGCTGTCTTGAACCATAACTCTCTGGAGCTCTGGAGGTAACCAAAGAACGTCACCAACCTAACTTTTTAAGTACTGACCGGGCAGTAACCGTTGAAAGTTCGCTGGAAAAACCAGTTTAAGTGCTACAAACTGGTGTGTCTGTTGTTGGCATACTCGTTTGCATAAATTTCCAGCTCGAGACGAGAATCCATGTGCCTACCACCATAAGCCCAAGTCCCATCATCACGAAAGCAGCTCCTATCATTCCCTCTAATCCAAACTGATTGATGCACTGAGGCTTAGTATATTCTCGTAAACCAGATATATTGTACAGCTTAGAAGCAATTATGTCAAGAGAACTTAAAATAATGTTGAGTGACGATAAAGTAGGGAGAAATATAATCCGCATATTTCTTCCCCCTTCAAAAGTTATCCATTGACACATAGTCAATCTAGCGACAGCCTTTAAAAATGGCAAGCTGTTTGTTGAAAAAAGATCTTGAAACACATAATAACCAGGATCTGCGTTCGTAAATACAACCAGGGCTGGAAGAGCAATGACAAAAATGAAAAGCTGTATAACCGAGCCAAATGGAACTAATCCAATGAAATCCGTTTGATTTAATTCTACTAACAAAGCCTAACTATGTGTAAAGTGTAAACACACATAAGCTAAATACATTTTCTACATATATATTTAATGAATGAAAGTTCTGTCCATTAGCCATTTCGGATAAAAACACAATTGGTCATATGGCAGAACTACAACAACAGAAGGAATCCATCGATTCACAATAAACCTCTATGTGACAGTTTCAACAATTTAAGCATAATGGAAAAGTTGCAAATATATTTAAAATCAGCAATAACTGTATCGCAATACGCCTTCATACAAAAATACTACTTCCATATTTAAACAATCAGACATAATTAATTTAAGGTTTATTAGCTCGCTGCTTCAGCAGGACAGCTATTTATAATATCGTTGTCCGTTTGTCTGTCTGTCTGTCCGTACACTTTATTTTTAAACCAGGATAAATGGGCTCTAAACCAGCAAAATTTTCTCTAAACCAGAAATATTGTCTCTAAACCAGCAAAATTGTCTCTAAACCAGCAAAATTGTCTGTAAACCAGCAAAATGGGCTCTAAACCAGCAAAATGGGCTCTAAACCAGCAAAATGGGTTCAAAATCAGGCTAAATTGGCTAAAACTCATGTTAAATGGACACTTAACTAGGCAAACTGTGCTTTTAAGAAGTCCAGGTGGGCTAAAATCAGCCAGAATATGCTATTATTAGCTCGCTGCTTCAACAGGAGAGCTATTTAAGATATCGCTGTCCGTTTGTCTGTCTGTCCGTACACTTTATTTTCAAACCAGGCTAAATCGGCTCTAAACCAGTAAAATGGGGTCTAAACCAGCTAAATGGGCTCTAAACCAGCTAAATGGGCTCTAAACCAGCTAAATGGGCTCTAAACCAGCTAAATGGGCTCTAAACCAGCTAAATGGGCTCTAAACCAGCTAAATGCGTTCTGAACCAGCTAAATGGGCTCTTAACCAGCTAAATGGGCTCTAAACCAGGCCAAATGGGTTCAAAATCAGGCAAAATGGGTTCAAAATCAGGCAAAATGGGTTCAAAATCAGGCAAAATGGGCTTTTAAGAAGCCCAGGTGGGCCTAAATCGGCCAGAGTGGGCTATTATTATTAGTTCGCTGCTTCAGCAGGAGAGCTATTTAAGATATCGTTGTCCGTTTGTCTGTCTGTCTGTCCGTCTGTCTGTACACTTTATTTTTAAACCAGGCTAAATCGGCTCTAAACCAGCAAAATGGGCTCTACACCAGCAAATCGGGGTCTAAACCAGCTAAATGGGCTCTAAACCAGCAAATTCGCTCTGAACCAGCTAAATGGGCTCTAAACCAGCAAATTCGCTCTGAACCAGCTAAATGGGCTCCTAACCAGCTAAATGGGCTCCTAACCAGCTAAATGGGCTCCTAACCAGCTAAATGGGCTCCTAACCAGCTAAATGGGCTCTAAACCAGCTAAATGGGCTAAGCCAAGGTGGGCCTAAATCGGCCAGAGTGGGCTATTATTACTTACTGCATTCATCAAGGATATTGTCGTAGGATCTTTTGACTACATAGACACTCATCGTTGTTAGCAGCGAGCATTTTTCAATGGCTTACCATGGATGTGTTACAGACACTTCAATTGTCAAAACAATCAATATCTTTACCATTTCTCTGATTCCCTGACAATCATTGTTACACTGTAAATTTGGCAGCGTTTTAAAAAATTTTCAGCAATTATAGCCACCGCTGGTAAAAGCTATCCAGCAGGCATTATTGCAAACACCGCATGTATACTTCCTTTCAAATTTGATGGTCGAAGTTCACGGTTTTCCGGAAAGTCAGCAAGTTTTCCAGCACTCTTCCAAAAATTTATCCTCCAGTGCAAATGCCAGTCCAGTAGTCCAGACGTATACATTGCCTCCATCCTGAATAAAGTCGTTTGTGGAAAAACGTCAATCAAAATAAAACTTTAGTAAAGTTGTAAAAGTACGCCCAGCGAACAATTATTGGCGCAAATTTTAGCGGAAAATGAATTCCCCACCCTTCAATTAGTCTACATACCCAGTTTCAGCTCAATCCCAGCAAAACTGTAAAAAACTGCCCCTGGGGGATGAGCCCTACCCCCCAGGGGTAATTGGTCAATTTTGCTGAATTCCCCATCCTTTAATTGGTCTACATACCGGATTTGAGCTAAATCCGAGCATAACTGTAAAAGACTACCCCTGGGGGGTGAGCCCTACCCCCCAGGGTTAATTGGTTGATTTGGCTGAATTTCCCACCCTTCAATTGGTCTACATACCAAATTTGAGCTCAATCCGAACAAAACTGTAAAAAAACTACCCCTGGGGGATGAGCCCTACCCCCAGGGGTAACTGGTCAATTTTCCTGAATTCCCCAACCTTCAATTGGTGTACATACCAAATTTGAGCTCAATCCGAGCAAAACTGTAAAAAACTACCCCTGGGGGATGAGCCCTACCCCCCAGGGGTAATTGGTTGATTTGGCTGAATTCCCCACCCTTCAATTGGTGTACATACCAAATTTGAGCTCAATCCGAGCAAAACTGTAAAAAACTACCCCTGGGGGATGAGCCCTACCCCCAGGGGTAATTGGTCAATTTTGCTGAATTCCCTACCCTTCAATTAGTCTACACACCAAATTTGAGCTCAATCCGTCAAAAAATAGCAGTACTATAGCAGATGAATTATTCGGACGGACGCACGGACAGCACGGACGGCACGGGACAACTCAAACAATCTCTAATACGCTGGGCGTAAATAAACTTTATGTGCTGAGTTCCAATTGATTTTTTTCCAAATGATAGCGGATATTTAAAATACGAGTAATCTACGTTGTACACCGTTTTATATGCAGTGCCCATTGTTTGTTCCAGAAGAAGTGCGTGACGGCTGTTTTTTGTGCACTCCATGAAAACTTTTAAATTTCTCCATTCCCTGTAAATATCGATGCAATAAAACGGAGGTAGAATTTGACTATTGTTTAGCAAATACTGTTCCTGTTTGGTTAATGTGGGAACAGTACAATTTTGGTTACCTAACATATTGATAGAGTGACCTACTAAAAGCATAATGTAAAAAGACGGACAAGCAGAGCTAGCTCAAGTAGAAGTTGCCTGAAGGTTAAGCGACTGACTTTTTGCTTCGGGGTCACGGGTTCGAATCGCAGAAAACTAATAATTCCGAGGCTCGTACTCGTGCGATTAGTATAAAAGTCTACGGCTTGACCATCAGGCTGAGAAGCCTTTTGTAAAATTAACGCTCCAAAAACTTGTACTTGAGCTAGCTTTGCTTGTCCGTTTTTTGACATTTGGGGTTTTCACACTTTTGGATTTTAAGCCTTTTTTGTCTTTTAAGACAAAAAAAGTAGAAAAAATTCAGTCAGGCGCCAAACTCAAAATTTAAGCCTTTTTTGTCTTTTAAGCCAAAACAAATTTCAGCCTCTCCGGAGAGGTAGAAAATGCATTTTAAGTGGCTTAAATCAAAAAGTTGATACTTTTTCATGTTTAAAGTTCACAGTACGAACGGGATACCTTCTCTGACTCTTTATGACACATAGTTAGTGAATTATAGCTTATTTAAATGATATCACTTACTGAAAGAAGAAAAAACATGAAAAATATAGAAATAACAGGTATAAAATGGCTTAAAGTGTGGTCGCAGAAAATTGATGTAGCTTATCATCAAGCAAATCATTTAATTAAATTACTTCCTTGAAGTAGATAAACATTCAGAACAGTTTGGATATCTCCACTATTAATTTTCAGCCTTTGCACGAATTTTCAGTTTTCAAAATTTCATCGGTGCATTCAAAGTAAAGGGATTTAATCTGGTTTGTTCAAAAAGGCTTTTAAGTGACAAACAGCTGAAACCCCAAAAAGCATGAAAACCCCTATTATGCTTTTAGTAAATCACTCTATCAATACCAAGAATATTAGCTAACTCTGATGTTAGTTCAAAATAATAAGGGGTACCAAGCAGGTCACTCCCATTCAAATGGATTTTGTTGCAATGAACGCCTCTAAAATTCAGAGCATTCTCAGAATATTTAAATAAATTCCAAAACTCGTGATATGCTGTCTTCCGAGGAAGTTTATGGTATTGACGGGGAAACCAATAAATGGAAAAATGATTCTCAATTAGCTGTTCAAATACTGCATATGGGATCGGTGGGATTGAGCTAATAAGCTTGGTAAGATTTTCTCCTTTGTATCCATTACTTAGCACTACGCTTACAAGAAGGGTTGCACCCACAATAAACTCGAGAAACAAGTGTTTTTCTACAAGCTTGCTATCAAAATCCAAATATAGACCATGTTCAATCAAATTATCAAATGCAGACAAAAACATTTAAGCAGAAGTCTAATTAGTTTAGGCTTAGATTTGAAGTTGTGAGGGTGAATGAATTTGGTAGCGTACAAAATTATAGTTCTAAACACACTAACACCAATAATTACAACACCCACTATGCAGATCCACGAAAAGATATCGTAAGAAGTTAGTAGTTCTGCAAGTGGAGTTTTTCCTCTTTGTTGGCCGCAGGCTACAAACATCAGTTTATCTGTTTTGTAAAGAAAGTGTCCTTCCCAGTGTTTCGAATATTATGTGTAGCCCAAAACAGGCAAAAGTACCCTCTCAAGTTGGCACGAAGAAGTTTTTAAACATTGAGTCCAAACATGATCGTGTTCATAACTTGCATTGCCAAATACATGATAAAGAAGCTGTTGCGTTCTCAAAGTAACTTCATAAGAATTAGAAATGATTGTTAAATAGGTTGCTGGTTTTTCTGACTGCATTTCAGTATGGGGCTGAGAATCTAAAAAACGACCATGTCGACCAGGGTTGACCATATTCCTTAGTTGCCATACAACGTTGTCAGTGTTTCTTTGAGTGTGGTAAATTGCTTTGGTTAGCCAAATGTAATCAGACACAAATTCCCAGTGCAATGTTGCCTTTAGAATAATATCCCGGTTGACAGAAAAAACAGAAAAGTTTCACGCTTTTGATTTTTGCTTGTTCTATCTTCCAATGGATCCAAGCATGCGATATGCCGTAATTACAGGCTGTGCAATGATGTTATAGTAAACAACTCGGACTCCTAATATCCACTCTGTTTCCTCCTTGCAATTTGTATTCGAGACAAGAACGTCAAATTGCCATCGATTGCAAATTATTTCCAAAAATCCAATTTCATTCGCAAATTCCGCATATTCCGGAATATGCTTCCAAAATAAAGCGCTCTCACTTCCCAGCGAAAATACCGTTTGTTTCAGGTACGACCAATAAATGTGCGATTTTATTGTATACTTGGACGTTTTATTCATATAAATGTAATTTGGTAATGTCCGATGAATTTGATTTTCACTGACAAAATACCTCGGTTTTGGTAAACGTACTTCATTTTCTTTTGCAGGAGGATACATATAAATGTGTGCTTCGCAAGTCCAAGGTTTTATCCTCATCAACCTTTTATGCTCCACAATCCCAGCAAAATGGGCAGTTTTGGGTACAGTAAAATTTTTAACCTCAATTTTTTCATAGGGCACAACATACTCGTTTACTAGTCGATCACCTGAGAAAGTAAAGACAATGTCCGCAGTCGTCTCTGAATCAGAGGAGAGCTTGGAGGAAGGTAAATGTCAGCCCCATTGAAATTGATTAAGTTCAGTAGACATTTAGAAAATGGTAGCAAATGCTCAATAAAATCTGTGGGTGTGACTTTATCGTCATGCTGTTCGTGTCTACCAGCAGCTGTTGTACGATACTGGGAAAATAGATACCACTTTTGCGGAACTGTTTCAGATTTTGCAAGCTTGAATAAAATCAAGAGTACAAATACTTAAAGTTGCAACTCTCAAGGAAACCATTTTGCTAAAATGGTATTAGTCAGGAGCAGTATTATGAGACCAAATTTTTTCCAAACAATTCTTGTTTTTTCGAATACAAAAGAGACTGTTCAAGCTAATATCCTTGAAAAAATTAAACTGTTTAAGCTTTTTGACAACCTATTTGAGTAGTCTTAGTGAGTCTAAGAAAAAAATGAAACGTTGTAAGGTTCTAATACTCTGTATAGGTTGCTTGTTTGTCAAAATAGGATATTCCACCACACGTTTACGTGGAGGATTTGTTCTCTTTAAATGAACAAAACCGTTAACAACAGAAAGTCGATAGCGTGCTTACAGTATGGGTTTGCGTGTTTGGGTTATACTAAAATAATTCTTTTGAAGCAAACAATAATTGCAATGGGTTTAGGTAGTCAGCACGTGGCTAAAAGACATGCAACTTATTGCAGACAAGTTGATATAAATAGCCGTTTATAACTTTAGGTTTGGGCACTTGTAAACGTTGGGGCAACTTGCAACATATAGATTATATTCTACAACCAAAAAGTTTAAGGTACTACGATCTCTTATAACATTTTACAAATTACTTCCTATCAATTCTGCCTGGTAGACAATTTTTACATGTATCCATTTTATCTACAGTTTACTACCCCGTCCATTCTACAAACCTCCAAATGTGCTCAAATAAGATGTACGTTTACGACCGTAACTAGACTATAAACGTAGCCTCATATACAGCGGACCAACGAAACACAATGATTTGAAAGTTTTTTTGAATGTTTTTGAAAACCATGTAGTGGTTCACATTGCACGAGAAGTTTGTTTACTTTCATTGGAAGTGAAGCAGTTATTTATAAATGTTTCGATCAAAAATTGCAAAACGCGAAACATAAAAAGACAACTTTTTCTACCGCTTCAACCTAACCAAGGTGTGTCTTTATGCTGCCACTGTTGTAAAAATCAATGCAGAAAATAAACGATGGCATTTGGGAAAACAGAAAAACAGGTTGTGGCAACTTTTATATCTGATCTGTAGCCTAGGAGGGCTGCAGGGATAGTACTGGTTATCCGCCAGTTTACCATAAAAAAGATGACGTTTTCGTCCAAAAATGATAAGAAAAATAGAGTGGCACAACCATCTTGTGCTTAAATAGATATTACAAAATAATGAGACACATGCGCGTTTGCACCATTGCAATAAATTGTTATTTACCAACGGTTAGCACCGGCTTCTGATATTACCTATACATATGTCAGAAGAATATTTTCGGGATTTCAAATATGAGCAACGTCTAGTGCTTTAGTATCAGTATATCAAAGAAAGAAAATGCAATTATCTGCTTCATAATAATGTACAAATTGTAACAAAATCCTTTGCAGTATTTTTCAGTATTCAGTTGTAGTCACCATCTAGAAATGCAGCATTAGCAGGTGCCATTTATTTGTACAGCTTGTGAGTTGTAATTTTTTAAATGTTATCACCCGCAGTCGGAAAAATCCACGAAAGAAACCATTTTTAATCCTGCCGGAACATGCTTATTAGCTCGCTGCTTTAGCAGGAAAGCCATTTAAGATATAATGTCCATTTGTCTGCCTGTTCGTCCGTCTGTAGATTTTTTATACCAGGGTAAATGGGCTCTAAACTAGGCTAAATGGGCACTAAATCAGGCTAAAAGCGCTCAAACTTGGCTAAGTTGGCTCTAAGTCATGCTTCATGAACTCTAAACCAGGGTAATTTGGCTCTAACCAAGGCCAAATGCGGGCTTCAACCAGACAATACAGCAGGGATGAGTAAATCCCACCATTTTAATAAATCCCATCCCAGTGGGAAAAAGGTTTTTCCCGGGAAAAAGTCCAAAATGTCCAAAAGTGCCTTAAATACACTGGTTAATGAGATAGTGTATCACTTTGCCCCATTTAAAAGGCTTCTGTATGAACGAAAATTAAAGCTAAAGCTTAAATTAAAAGGTATCAGGCAGCTGACTGCAGAAAATCGCCCAGCTTGGCATTGTAAACAGCAGCTCAGTATTATTAGTAGTGTACTTGAAAATATAATATGCTCCTCATTAATAGAAGCAAACTCCACCGGCACAAACACCACAATTATCGGCCCTGACACGACAATTTACAATTGGTCATGTTGACATCATGTCAATGACATGTAAAAAAGATGCATGAAGTCAACCAACTACAAAGATTTGAAACAAAACCGAAGAAGATATCTCGGAATGACTGGGATAGACAGGGACAATAGTGGTGCACGGAGTGGTAAATTTAACTCCAAGCCTAGTACCAGTCGACCTTTAACGAATGACCAGATTTTGGAAATTGTGACCAATTTTACGGGAATCAGTTAACTGCTTTGAGTTTTTAGATTTTACATGTCAAGGTCTCCAGCTACGTTCATTTTCGGCGAGTGTGCCTTGAATTAAGGGCCTTGATTCCATGTTCCACTCCAATAAATGGTAGCAATCGTTATATGCACTTCTTATCATGTGATAGTCAAGCTCATGCCTCGGGTTCAGTACGAGTTTGTTTGAAACTGATTGATTTTTAGTTAATCTCGCTAATCAAATAACTCCGACTCTGACACAGACTCCTCCGGCAAAAGAACACAGATTTGTCTGGCACTGGCACAGCATTTTTGACTGACTGATGTTTTGTATGCTAACTAATTTATTATTTTTTGATGCCATTCTCCTTTACTTCCGTAGCCTTTATTGAGTTTAAAACTGCTGCTGTTTGTTTGTTAAATAAAATTGAGTTTTATTCCTTCTGCCGCTTCTTTAAATATAACAGTGTTCTTCTCATTATGCCTCTTTTGGACTTTTGGACACTTGCATAGGGTTAGGTGGTATTTACCACCAACGTCAAGTGTATAATACCGTATTTTACCGGTAAAAACCGGGAAATGGGAAAAAGACTTTGTCCCACCTTCTCATTCCTGCAATACAGGTTTTTTGGAAATCTCGTGGTTCGGGATTAGACACGCTAACATTTATATGGGTTTTACATCGAGCATCTTTCAATGCCTTACCGTGGATGCTTTTTAGTATCATTGATACTGTATCAATATTTGAGTGAAAGAGAGAAAGAGAAAGAAAGAGAAAACTCAGTCTTCCTTGTGCACCATGATCAATGATATGAATATAAAAATCAATACGAACAGATACAGATATATTCTATGCTTTTTAACTTTCTATTTATTCATAAAAAACCTTCCTTTCTTGACTTCTTAAATTTTAACACATTCGAATCTATTGATTAATCTCCGTACATTTAACTTGCAGGAGACAAAGTAAATAAATGTCTGTTTTACTTAACAAACAGTAAAACCGACAGTGACATATGCACAAGCATTTGTACCTTATTTGCCGTCTCAATAGCAAATCGGGTTGTTGTTATTTTTGCACTAGTCACAAGGATTCGAAGATCAGTGACGTCCATTTAGTGCACGGAGTACGAGCGTTGACCAACCACAGCATACTCTCTCGCGTATAACTTAAACTTCCGAAATATTTTTGCGATGATTTGTATTTGAAGTAAAAATAAGGTTTAATATTATTTAATTTAATTAATAATTAATAAATAATTTGATTTAATTTTGCAGTTACTTTAAAAAAACAATTGTTTCAGTATTTTTGTTATCATTGGCATAGTTGTGCCTTTTGGAGTCAGAATCAGGACCCAAAATTGTCCCACACCATGTCAAAAGTTCGAAGGACTACCTGTTCCTCTCCCTTGTATGTATGCTCAGGTTCAAAACTGCGCAACGAAAGGAAACAGAACTATAATGCCTGATGTCTAACTTTTGAATATATATGAAAATTTATCTTTGAAGCACTCCTAAACCTTTGCTATGAAATTCTATGAGAACAAAATTATGTTATAAAACATAATCCATGCTAATCCAGTTGCTTGTGCTCTATAAGAAAGTACTATGCAAAGGCGATTCAAACAGAAGTACACTCATTACTGGCCTACTTTCACTGAGCGGTTATATCTTGCCGAACCGACAACGCTGTGTGTTTAGGAAAAACCCATCAGATTGACGTTTGATTAAAAGTAAACTTTCCCATAGGTATGAATTGACGTCCTTCATCCTTATTAAAATGTGGATGTAGTATTTAAATGCAAATTTGGTCTTTCAACGTTTACAAAACAAAATATATTCTGTAACTCATCTGATTTTCAAGCTTTTCGAAAATCATTTATTATCTTTCCCTACGATTTATTTCCTATTGGTACAGACAGTTGGTTTTTAAACAACCACAGGGAATTAATGCAAATTATAACTGTTGCGGACTCATGTAAAAGAAGCCATCGGCTTTGTTCTATTTTTGAATTCAATACAGCGGGAGCCATGCGGTCTGGTGCGGTGGCGGGGGATGAACCTGCACTATCCTTGCTCAGCGTAGTCGACTCGTCATTATTCACTTGACTCGTTACAAAGTGAAACATTCGGCTTTTGCCTTGAGATAATTTCGTCGTTAATAATATTTCATTCTAATTGTTCGGAAAGTTAATGTGAATCCATTTTGGGAAATCAAAGCTCCTACTTGTCTGTTAAATTAAAGATTCTCTGGCGTTTGTTGTGGTTAATTTAAGTACTCATTCGTGGAAATACGGACATTTTCGGTCGGTTAGCAATCAGCATAGGACGTGTAACGAAGGTAGGGATTAATTAGCAGGCATTTAGGGAAAATAGACATTTTTAAACATTAATCGGTGCACCGAACGAATTGGGACAAGTGCTAGACTTGGGAAAACCACAAAAATAACTTGCAAGGATTTTGCAAAACCAAACCGGAAGAGTAATAATTGGCACAAAAGTCCATTACAAAAATTGAGAATACGAACATCTTGCAAAGCATTCAGGTTGAACAGAAGTTGAATCTGCCCATGCCCATTACGGTAATGAACATCAATTAAGTCGGATATTGAACCTGTGAATTTTTCCACTACCTTGTGGCATCCATATAAGCTAGCGTTATTTTAGGAGGCTTCAAATTCTAGACAAACACTTTCTGACTTTCTGACCTTCTACATTAGCCTGCTATTGTCAGACTATATTTTCCATTTTCACTCACTCAACAAACTAATGGACACGCTTTGAAGTAATGACTGTTTACGTCCAGCGAGCAACCTTAAATAGTATATTTTTTCAAGTTATTGCAACTAAAACACAGGCACGCAAAATAGCAATTTAACCCACTGAAGTAAAAATGATCATGCATTGTATTAAATGACGCATTTTACAAAATAAAAGCTGAAATTATCAAAACTCTATCATGTCATGTTAAGCCCATGGATTTAGCGCGTGCAAAATTTCAACACCATTCTAGACCAATGCTCTGAATTTACCTTTAGTCTCAGCAACGTCAGCATGTATTCTACAAGTCCACTTTTCCAGAAAATGAAACTCCCTTTTGGACAACATCAAATTCAAAATCTAGCATCCCAGGATAAAAAACTAAATTGGGTCTGGTTTAATCCACCACAGAAATGCATTCCCGTAGAATTCTGCTTAGACACAAGTCTTCACGGCCTGCAATACTTAGGACAGGAAAGACGCCATGTTTTCGAAAGATTGTTTTGGTTAGTTGCTTTTCTGGCCTCAATGATCACAGCAACAGTTTTAATCGAGAGAATGTGGAAGGATTATACAAACATGCCAATCGTTACAATATTTCGTCCGACGGAGACAACTTTGGATGAGATTCCGTTTCCATCAGTAACCGTTTGTAATGTTAATGGATTTCAGAAGTCAACTTCAAAAAAATATTCAGAGTAAGTATAAATAGTCTTAATCTTTATAAAAAATATTTTACAAAATTTGTTTGGTTAATAGACACGCCTTTTGGAAAGACGCAAAAAATGGTTCTCTAAATGGCGTTCCATCCGATCCAGAACAGCGTAGCATTCTAGCAACCTTGGTTGACATGAGCTATATTTGCGATTCCTGTATCACGTTTCTCGAACAGTTGGTCGGAAATAACTCTGGATTGCAATCTCTGGAAAAGGTAATAGACCACATAGGAAACAATATTGAAGCACTTGAACCGTATCTTAACCCCGTTGCCACTTTATACCACGTGTCGCAACCCTGTGACAAAATGATTACGGGTTGTATATGGCAATCCGAGATAACGGATTGCAGCAAACTTTGGCACGAAGTTGTAACCGACTTTGGATACTGCTGCACTTTCAACACAATTCCGGCGGCCCTACTAATAAAAAACTTGTAAACTTTAGTATTATTTGATAATATTAGCATTCTAAAATTAGCTGAAATAATAATTGTCCTTCTTAAACAAATTACAGTAACAGTGGCAACAATAACAGAAACGACTCTGAGTATATCGAAGCCTGGAAAAATCTGGATGTGGCCAAAAATCTAACATATGACCATTTAATGTTTTCCAAGGATGCGGAAGACCAATCCAGAAAACTTCCGTATCGACAAAGATACCCGGGGAGAAAGGCGGGTTTATCTTTTGTTCTTAATCCGGACCTAAACGAGTACCACTGTACCAACACAGACTCTGAGGGTTTTATGATAGGTATTGCAGCAAACTTAGACCTTCCCAGAATGAAGGACAAGAGCGTTGCTGTTAGAACACAGTCTGAAGTTTTTATCGGTGTTCGTCCAGAAATCACCATGTCAGACGAAGGAATCAAAGGATTTCCTCTTGTAAATACGCTATTACTTTGCTTATTAATATTTGGTAATAATTTTAAGCCATAGAACATTTTTTATTAAATAGAAAAAGCGTCAGTGCTACATTGGAAACGAGTACAAGCTTGGTAACTACACTAAGTATTCTGCTTCTAATTGTATGAATGAGTGCATCGCCAGGGAGGTAATGTTAAAGTGTGGTTGCGTGCGATACTATATGCCTTACAATCGTAAGTTTGCATTTACTAAAATTAAACATTTTTCTACGTTTTACAACTATATTAAACCGACTTTCTTCAATTTGCAGACAGTAATGCCGACGAATTATGTAAACCCAATAAAGTGGCTTGTTGCGATAAAGTAGAAAGTTAGACGTTTAAAATTTTATTTCGCAATTTAAGGCCATTTTTGTTGCTCAATATAACTATGGAATATCTTTAAATGGTTGATTATAGCATGGATATTTAAAAATGGACTGAGCAATATGTGTCCAGAATGCCTACCAACTTGCACAGAAATTGAGTACCGCAGAGAAGTTTCAGTGCTGCCTATTCAGAAAGAGAAAATAAAAAAGTATCAGCAACTTGCGTCAGAGAGGTAATGAATCTATATTTTTGCATTTTGCTTTGAAGGCGTTTCATCCAAAGGAACTAGATAAAAAGCCATTAACCCTTACACATTATTTTTTAGTTTTCAAGCCAACGATATGTCCATTGTGCACGTGTACTTTGATGTAGATTCCACGTATGCCCGGCTGAGAAAAGAATTTACAACTATGACACAATTGCTGTGTGAGTTACAAACAGGCGCATAACTTTGAAGCAAAATAAATTTAAACTTTAAAAATTACTTTTTATACATTGGCTTTGTAGCAAATACTGGTGGTCTTCTAGGTAAAACTGCAGAAATCGTATCTAACTAAAACAATGCAAACCTTTATAGGCTTATAGTGTACATTATGTTCTATTTTTACAGGATTATGTATGGGGTTCAGCGTGCTTTCTCTACTTGAAATTCTTTATTACGGAACTATTCGAATTTGTTTTAGTTACTTAAGGGAAAACACTGTTGCTGATCAGTGATCATAAGGTCACAAGCAGCAGAAGTATTACCTGAAATATTATTAATTAGAATCCCGTCAGAAGCAAATAAACAATTTTGTTAATACCTAGTTAATGGATTCAATAAATCTTTTTCACTTAAATATCAGTTAACAACTATTCACGAGAAACCCATTTAAATGTTACCGTTTCCAGATAAACCACAAAAATTAATCTTAGTTAAATTCCAGTTAGAATTTAATCGCGTTCTCTTGGTACTTAAAGGGCGTTAGGTGCACTTGGGATATTTTGGTTAAAATTTTTACTTGCTTTTCTAGGCTCTGCTTTCTCTTGCTTTCCAAAACATTGGTGCACGGAAAGAATTACAAATGACACATATTACAAAACAGAGAATTACAAACCCCAAAACTAAAAACGAAAATGTACATAAATTACAAAAAATCTATTAGCCAAAAATTCATTTTTTACACAAAACCTAGATAAACTTCAAACTAAAACATTCATTAACTAACTCTAATCATTTGTACTCACTCATCAATGCATATTGTGCTATAATCTAATACGGCATTCTACTGAATTCTATTGTTGCATGCAACATAGAGTGGACCATTGCCTTTATGCCTGCATTGTCGGGATGCTTTAAGACAGCATTATATATTCGATATTATACAATTTTGTTCGTATGGTGTATAAAATTCGGTCAGCTGGAACTCTATAAAAATCATGCAATGTTCTTCTAAAATTATCTTAAATACTAGCAGGACACAGTGGACTCCATTTTTGTTGGTACATTTAAAAATATACAACTATAAATATTGCACAGTTTAAAAACATGCATGCAGCAAGAATAATATTTTTTTGCTTTTGTAATATTCTATAAAAAGATTTATTACTGATGAACGAAATTTCTTAAATATTTGTTTTTGTTAGCTCATATAAGTCAAATTTGAAATTTCTATGATAGGCTTCTCTAAAAAGTACTCGATTTTATTAAGTTGAGCTAGAGAACGCACTCTAAAATGTTGGCTTAAGTTTTTGTAATTTATGTGTTTAGGAAAAAACATTTGTTATATGGGACTTTGTAATTGAATAGTTGCAATTCATGTGATTTCTAATTTGTGTTTTTGTAAATCCAAGACCAAAACATTTTAACCTAAAAAGCATACATCGATTTTACCCCAGGCAAGATTCAGCCGCACTGTTCACGAACTCCAAAGTTATGCTATGGCAGCTCAGTCAACGAAACACATAGTAGTCAGAAAGAAATGAGCAGACGTTTCACCAAACAGTCAAAAGAGATGCAAGAAAAAATGGATAATTATCAAGTGTAGTTTGTTTTGTTGTTTGCAGTTGGTTCAATACGTCAAAAAATGTTTCGAGTATATCAAAAACATATTGCACCTTTGGTCTGATCAGTCCGTCCGTAGGTCACCCCTAAACGCCCCATGAAAATGTAGTTTTTGAATTTTGTTTTTTTCTAAACAGTACCTCTTAAGTACATCTCACGCCAAACCTAAAAAGATTTTCACAAAAATCACAACAGGGCGCTAAATACCATTTAAGCGCATGACCCCGTTTCTTTACATTTTGTTCGTTCTTTTCTGTAATAGGTTTTTAGACTCTAGTGCATATATGACACCCTAATTTATCTCCCGCGTACGCCCGTAGATTTTTAACCATCGTTCGCCTTCCCGTTTTCCCCACTTTCACGTATTGAGCGAACCCACGCTTGCTTTACTATTATGTTATACGATCCGTGTATTGCCATTCATAAACTCACTCACTTACTTTTATGTAAATCTTGGTAAGTAATCAAATTTCAAAGCTACGTAAAATACTAAATTTGACTTGTGGCATACTATATAATTGTCTCTCGAGGATATAGTACTAACAATAAACTATTATTATTATTTATGATCCGAGTATTCATTACTAAAGATTCTGTTTACAATTTTTCTGTTAGTCTAATTAAAAAATCTAATAAAAGTTAACCATGTGGTCAATCCAAATCGACCTTCTTATGCATAATTACAGTTAATATATATGCTTCCTAAAAAGTTGACCTGTGCACACTCCCTTTCTGGAACAGCTCTCATATAAAAGCCCTCATATAAAAACTCATATAAAGCTCATATAAAATTATATGTAATCCTCAGTCACAGTTAGGGGACCAATAATGCACGAACAACACTAAGAAAGTACTGAAACCTTAAATCATTTTGAGCAATCTTTACACTGTCCCAACGACGTTTGGGAAGTTATCATATTTCCAGGAACTGTAACCCATATTCAAGGAATGCCTAATAAATATGCATATGGTGACTTCAGGTGACTAAGGCCAACGAGTTGCCAGTATTGCAAAGAAACGCATGAAAATGACTTGTTTCAGCAGTTTCAACAATATATAAGAGAAACATGTTTGTTTGATGTAAGGCTCAGATTTTTTTATCAGCCAATTTTTTTGTATTATCTTAAGATTTTCTGAATGAGGTAGAGTGCCAGTGCTCCAGATTTACGTGCATGTTTGCTTGATTTTTTTGTGTGGCACTACAGTACTGATTTTTTTTCTTCAGTAAGAGTAAACATATCCAGTAACATCGTGATATTCAATAAAATAAATAAGCATATTTTGTGTACTGAAGCATGTTAATTAATTTGTGGTACTAAATTCAAGCTCTTTTTACAAGACCTAAACGAGTTTGCAGAACTTAAAATCCATGTTGCTAATATGAGTATTTATTGCAGTTGTTATGTCAGAAATGATCTTGTATTAACATTTATTTATTAGCAAAGACTTAAAAATGCAGACAGTGAACGACTTGTCAGGATTCGACCAATTTGCCTAATTGTCCTTATCTAGTTTTTGGTTTAAATATTTTTGGGCTCTTCGAGCCAACAAGTTTGTTAAACTTTTTCCTTTCCAATTTTGCTCGTACGAGCTTATTTTTGTGAAGCCGAATGGCTAGATTTTTTGGTATTTCACCTCACACCAGTTCAAGGACAAACAATTAGTCTGGTGTGAGGCATTTGTCATAAGAAAAAAGTGAAGAAGACTCCTGGAGCCTAGCTCATCAACTCTAAATTTACTTATCATTTTTTGGACGAAAACGTCCTTTACCTATTGTAAGCTGGCTGAAAAGCTAGCACTCTCTTTTTAGACTCTCTCTGAAGCTTTCATGGGCTACAGATCTCTGTAAATTTGCTAAAAAAGTTGTATAAAGTTTCCTCTGTGTTTTTCGTAAATCTTAACATTTCTGAAGTCCTTCCTGCATTGATTTTACAAAAGTGGCAGCATAAAAGGCATTTTCGGTTAAGTAGAAGCAGTGGGCAAAGCGGAGCAAAGCAGAAAAGAGAGCAAAAGCAGCATAAAAAACTTTGGGGATTTTGGGGGATTTTTTAGTTATTTTGGTTTTTGGGCGTATCCTGTGATCCGAACCTTCTGGAATTTTTCTGGGGCAAAGTTGGGGGCCCTACGCAGTCAAATAAATATATATAGTCTAAACCCCACATTTATGGCGAACCTGCCAGGATACGCCCATTTTAATTAAAATTAAAAAAAAAAACTTTGCCATTTTCTCAGGTTGCCCCAAAAGTAAAATTGTGTAGAAGTGCTTCATTATCATCCTCAACGCCATGGCATCTTCCTTAAAGCTGAAAGGGGGCTGTTTCACAGCCCAAAAGAACCTGGAAGACAATTTGGCTCTGCTGGAGCAGAGCATCACCGCCCTGGACACCATGGTCAACGGAGCCACCATAGACGTGGAAGCAGCCGAGGTGAAACTCATCCTCCTCCGTGACCAACACAAGACAGTCCTCCGGCTGATCGACCATTACGTATTGCAGCTCAGAGCTGCAAACCTGGATTTTGAAGCCAAAATCCAGATTGGGCGTCGCGTGGATCTCATGAGAGGCATGGAGTTCATCGAACGTCATTGCAAACAAAGAAAAGTGGGAGCCACGGTCGCAACAACCACTCCAATTACAGCAACAGATCCCCACCCGAAGTCAAGTCTTCCAAAGAGGAAGTTACCAAAAATAGGGGGAAACGTCAGGGAGTGGTTATCATTTGCGGGGGCATTGGAAACCTCAACAGCAGCAGAAATAGAGGAAGAATCCGTAAGCCCCAACAACAAAAATAAAAACAAAAATAACTCCATTGCTCCTAAAACTGCAGCAGGTTTTACAAATACGTCGGGGCAAAGAGGAAAGGGAAACTGCGTCTTTTGTCCCTATTCCGGACACACCGCCACCGACTGCCGTGCTGCCACCAAGATGAGCCTGGAGGCTCGTAAACAGGCCATACAGGACCACAGGGCCTGCTTCAACTGCTTCCGAGTTGGTCACGGAAGTAAACAGTGCAAGGTCAAGATGACCTGCATTTTCTGTGGCAATAATCACCACGTCATGGTATGCCACAACCTCAACAACAAGGAATCCACCCAACCCAAAAAGGATGAGCAACCTCAACAGCAATTTTCGTCGTCATCATCTTCATCATCCCAAATTCCGGCTCCAGTTCCCATGCCCAAGCCCAGAATTTATGAAGGAAGGAAGATCGAGATGGAAATGTCAGCTGCTCCCCGTATTTCTGGTCCAATTGCCCGTCATCAACCCGGCTCCTACCAAGAGGAGTCAAAAAGAGGGGCATCACCTCAACAGACCAGGCAGCAGATTCGGAGGAAAAGGAGGTGCGCATCTTGGCTGACTATTGTGAGTTCCTAAAGTTGGGGGGAGCGTCAATTCCCCTGAAGATTGGACCAGTAGCTGTCCACACAAAGCTGGGGTGGATCGTGTCTGGGCGACAGGAGTCCCCACCACCACCAGAAGGAAGGATGAACATGATGACACTCCAGGCCACCAAACCTGAAAAAGAGCTTAGCAAGCTCAGGGCACTGGAGACTATCGGCATCATGCCTCCTGCCAAGCCAAAAACTAGACAGGAAGTTGAGCAACCCGCTCAAGTCCACTTCCAAAAACCTGTGAAAAAGGAGCCGAATAGCGCCTACACCGTGTATCTTCCTTTCAAAGAGGGCTACCCGGAACTCCGCAACAATAAAAATATTGCCATCACCCGCCTCCAAGCCACCACCAGACAACTCAAACAACAAGGGAGGTTGGGGGCATTCGGGCAAGTATTCAAAACGTGGGAAGAGGAGGACCACAAGATTGAGGAGCCGCCAGCCGCTCTCAGCAACACCCTCTTCTACCTCCCACGCCGTGCTGTCATGAAGGAGGGTTCCACCACTCCTATCCGTCCCGTCTACGACGCTTCGGTCAAATCCAGGTTTGGGCAACCACAAAAAGATGTCCTGGAAAATTGCCCAAACCTACTCAAACTGATCCCGTCCGTCCTCACACGCTTCCGCATTGCCAAAGTGGGAGCAGTAGTCGACATCACGAAGGCTTCTCAGCAGATGTCTGTGGAGGAGGGGGATCCCGACAAGTTACGTATCCAATGGTGGGAGGACCTGCCCACGTACTCAAAAATAAAAGAATGCCGACACACCCGTGTGGTATTCGGGGTGCCCTCAAGTCCGTTTCTGCTGGGTGCTACGCTCCAGCGTCACATCAACCAGTATCCCCATTTCCCCGCACCAAAAAAGAAACTGCTCTCGTGCCATCATGTGGACAATCCCGTCGTAAGTCTTCCCCCCATGAAAGACGCAATCCAGTTCCAGCGTGATAACCGAGATATCCTGTCAACTGGTCAACTTGACCTCCGTGGGTGGGAGTTCGGACCGAGCTCCCATGAAGAAAAAACAAAATCTCTGTTGGGGCTGCTGGGGGACTTGAAGGATGACCGCCACCGCATTAGGCTGAAAAGCCCGGCTCCAATTACCGCTGCTGAAACTGACCGAGCTGAAGCTACCTTCTTCTTCTTCTTCTTCTTTATCCAGTCTTCAGTCACCCCCGAAAATTACAAGAAGCTTCCAGCTTTCCTAGACGATGGGGGAATCCTGCGACTGAAGACGCTACTAAATGGGGAAGAGGATGAAGCTTCTACACATCCGACTCCAATACCGGGAAACAATCCCCTTGTGAAACTGCTCATATCACATGAGCATCAAAAGAGCCACCACACTGGAGTCCAGTACTGCCAAGCATCCCTCCGGGAAATGTACTGGATAATGGATAGTTGCCGTACTATCCTCAACGTCAATCACCGCTACCCGCCTTGTCGTCGCCACCTCGCTTCAAAGTGTGAAGCTTCCCGAGCTGCCTTGCCACCCGAACAAGTCAACGCCACCAGAGCCTATTCCATTACGGGTGTTGACGTTACCGGACCACTTTGTGAAAAAAAGGGGAAGACCAACAGCCGTCTTCTCCAATAACAAGACTAATTTTGTGGGGGCAAGCAAGCTGCTCCGCAAATTGGACAGGAAGGGATCAAGAGCTCCAGCACCTAAATAAAATAAAAAAGTTCATTTAAATGAAAATAAAAAAAATCATGAAATGAGAAATCTTGTAAAATGTTTTATGGTGGTTGTCATCTTACCTTATCCTACCTATTTCCTCCTGATTGACAGGCTGGGCTATAAACGCTCACGTCCTGGGTCTCTTACCACCGGCTAGACTATAAGCGTTTACGTCCGGCTTTCTTTCTTCTTTTACCTTTTGCAGGTGACAACTTCCGGTGAAAGCAGGAATCCTTCCGTTTATGTTTAATTAATCCTCACCTTGATTAATTAAAGGTGGGAGTATGTCAGGATTCGACCAATTTGCCTAATTGTCCTTATCTAGTTTTTGGTTTAAATATTTTTGGGCTCTTCGAGCCAACAAGTTTGTTAAACTTTTTCCTTTCCAATTTTGCTCGTACGAGCTTATTTTTGTGAAGCCGAATGGCTAGATTTTTTGGTATTTCACCTCACACCAGTTCAAGGACAAACAATTAGTCTGGTGTGAGGCATTTGTCATAAGAAAAAAGTGAAGAAGACTCCTGGAGCCTAGCTCATCAACTCTAAATTTACTGCTCATCAACTCATCAGTGGGCAAAGCGGAGCAAAGCAGAAAAGAGAGCAAAAGCAGCATAAAAAACTTTGGGGATTTTGGGGGATTTTTTAGTTATTTTGGTTTTTGGGCGTATCCTGTGATCCGAACCTTCTGGAATTTTTCTGGGGCAAAGTTGGGGGCCCTACGCAGTCAAATATTGTGTCTAAACCCCACACGACTTTTATATAAGCTTTTTGACTTATGCGTTTGATTATAACATATATACGTTTTGGTAAGTGCCTTCTGAGCTTTCAGTTAAGAGAGAAGGATGTGAGATTTGCCTCCTCCTGTGCTTCAGTAAAATAACAAAGATCTGCTTTTAGAGTGTGATTTGCTGAATACACGGGCAGCAATGGAATTTTTTTTATAAAGCAGGGCATTGTGCTACAGCAAAGTTTAGCTTAGCCTTTTTAGCCACCCGACTTTAGTGGAATTTTTGTCATGTGTGGAAAGCTCTTGTGATACATTCACTAAAAACCAACTGAACATTTTGACACTGTTTAAACAAAATTCGCTCGCCATAAAAATGGAAGTTGATTCGTGTTTGAACAAGCTAATTGGCCGTGAACTGGAGTTAAAGCACGAGAAATACTCAAATTGTGAATCTGACTTATTGAAAAGACGCAACCTGAACAAATGGAAGGCAAAATTGTTATTCACGGCCTAATGGGCCTAAGAAATGTTGAAAAGAACCAGGCAATTCAAAATGTGGACAGCTTTTTTTTAAACAGTGCTAAAAATTGATGTTAAAGTTAACAATGTTTGCATAACAATGACAACACACAGTTGCCATTGTTTTTTTGGCATCAATTAAAGCCAGAAAATCTGTTTTTAAGAACTGCCTTTGTTTAAAAAGTTTCGAGGAAAAAATTTCCATCACCGATGACTTGCCACACAGAAAAAGAAAGAAAGAGGCGAATCCCTAATGAGAACGATTGTGATGATAGTAATTATTCCTGGGGATTGTTTAACGGAAGCGAAGAGGTGCAAAACGTACTTGAGACTCCCCAAGTTGGACGCACGGACTCCGAGCCAATACTTCATAGTTCACCGGAAAATGCAGAATTTGAAACAGAATCTGTTGACAACCCCATGGAATACTTTGAAATAACTGAGATTGCTGAAAAAATGGAAAATATATTTGCACTTGGAATGGAATATGGAATAAGCGAAGAGCGTTTTCGAGAATTATCGGACATTATTGGAAACGAAAATGTTGAAAAACTTGAGAATCATTCTTGCGTGTGTGCATCACTTATGCAGATCAACTGGAAACGTGTAAAGGAAAAGTTCAATGGCCCTCTACCCAAAAAAATTGTCCAAAGCTTCAAAGCTCTCATGACCTCATTTATAAACGAATGGAATGCAAACTGTGCTATTGAAGACTGTTTTTGCAATTCGAGAGTAAGAAAAGTATATGTACAGAATTGAGTCATTAAAATCTGAAATAAAAATGTCACAAGCAAATGTAATCAGTTGAAACTGTAAGCAGTAATAGATAATTGTGCACAATGTGCGTTATTTCTTATTATGAGAAACGTGCGGATGTTTGTAATTTAATACATCCTTAATGACGATATGTGTATAAGTGCAAATATTATACTTAGATTTTATAAGATATAAGATGTTTGTAATAAGTATTTGTTATGAGTCATATTTAAGAGATCATAAAGACTTATCTCATGATTTTGTCAAATAATGTCAAGAGAAGTAACGTTTAGAATTATCGTTTATAAATATGCTGCTGCATGCTGATGCAGCTACAAAAAGCATGGCATTTCATATTTCCTATCGCTCAATAAATACATAATTGTTCACCTTAGTACAACTTCTTTTCACAGGAACGATCATTTAGTTTTCGTCTATTCCAAATATCTTGGGTACCTTAAAAAGTACACCTTGAAGTCATGTTTTTAAAATCGCCACAGAACTTTGTACAAAAGGTTTTTAAGCATGAAACTACTAAATTAAACTGCTTTGAAATCTCTTATTAACAACATGTAACTCCAGTCCGAAAGCTTATTTATGTCATGAAATAAAGTTTGAATTTAGTATCACTAACTATTCAACATGCTTTATAATAAGATAACCTCTGACTATCCCCTTTTCTCTCTTTTCTCTAACAACAAAACTATTCTATACGTTTTTAAGGTTCATCCATTTTGCTGTTTTGTCCTCCTATTAGGTTTTGGTTTTTCAACTGCTGCAGTAATCATCTTTCAAAAATTGTTTGAAGTTCATTGGTTTCCTTTTAATCATCTCAAAATTCATGTAATGTCGTTCATTTTAGTTTTCACAGAAATCAATATTTCCAACAAAAGGTTTTTTATCAGCCCTCACGCAGATGCTTGCAAAATATCTTGGTATCAATGCAGCAATATCTGCCCTCACCTTTTATTGTCATTTGGTACGTAAAACATTCTACGGCAGAACAATACTCTTGTACGAAACTATCTGTATTAAGATTATGTCGATGTTATGAATACATGCAACTTATTGTTCATTCATAGAGTACGTTACCATATATGCTAAAGCCTTAACATGCTTGTAAATATGTAAAGATTTTTAGTGATTGCTCAGAGATTTTACAATTTTACATTTTGGTCTGTTATTTTAAATAAATTTAAAATAACAGACCAAAATGTAAAATTGTTTATTCCTCTAGCAGTTTTTACAATATAGTTTATAGTAGAAAGTTTTATACTTATATCATCTTTACCAGCGAGCATCATTAATTGGTTTGCCTTTGGCTATTAGCGTGTTAACTAAATTCATCAATCCATCTATTACGAAAATAATGTATTCGGAAATCCTAAAAATTTCAATAAATAGGTGAAGAGTCTTAGGTATGTACAATAATAGCTGGTCTGGCCCCCGTTAGACACATTTATGTTGGTTTATAGTACAGTTGATTGGTTTAAAGCCCGGTAGTTTTGGTTCATACCCATTTTGGCAGGCATAGAACTTTTTTTCTGGTATAGAAATCTGAAGGAGACAGACTCGCAGACACACAACACACTACATCCTAATAAGCTTTTCGTTAACCAGCTATCTAATATTTCGTGCGGTGCGGATATAATTTCCTTTGTCTTGCTTTCATTATTCTTTTGGAATGGTACAATTATTGCTAGATAGTTAAAATAAACATATTTTTACCTATTTACCCAATTAATTCAACTTTAGTTAAAACTATACTGTTAGAAAGATTACACTGACAATATTGCGCAAGTTTTATTAAAACAGTATAACCAATATAATTGTATATAATCATAATGTATAATCTTGATGTTAAGTTTCTTAAAAGTTGTCTGTCAGATAGTTGTTCAAACTATAATCTGTCAGTTGTAACAGGCACTACTTAGGTTTAATTAAAGTTGTCGTGAAGGAGACTATAGTAGTAGTCAAAAGCTCGATACCAAAATATCGTTTCCTCAAAACTCGTTTTAATCAATATCAATACTATATAGAGTGATGTTCCGTACGGCGCAACCATCTTTGCTTACCACAAGCTATTTTACCCTACTTCTCCAAGCTCAGTTTCTGTGGCTCAGTAGCTTGAGTGTCGGGCTAACGTGATGGTGATCGCGGTAACGAATCCTACCACCGTCAAACTATTTTTGCATGTTGTTATTTTTTCACAAATAAACTATCCCCACAGCCAACAATTTTGTAAGGCTCCCTACACATTAATTAAAATAATAAAGGCCTGAGTCAGGGCTTTAATGGCTAAATCTTCAATTTTTACTGATTGCACTGTGCGACACATGATTATGAACCGGTTTTTCACCAAACTGACGAATCTGACGTCAGATTGTTGAAATTGGAATCTGCAAGGCCTAAATTAGGATCTTGACGACCAAATCTGCTATCTTAAGTGATTTTAATGTGCGACACATGATTATAATCTACTTATCTACCAAACTTACGAATTTGTGGTCTTGTTGTTAAAATTCGTATCGCCAAGACCTATATCAGGGCTTTTATGACCAATTCTGCTTAACGTGTGACACATGATTACAGTCCAGTTTTTGACCAACCTGACGAATCAGTTGTCGGACTGGTAAATTCGCAACTGCAAGGCCTGATCACAATGCAACTGTCTTGACAATAACCGTTGACTGGCAGATAAAAGATTATGCTACAACTATTTAGCTTCGGATATTAATCACAACGTAGCCGGCCATGCATGAAATTCAGGGACAAGAGTCGTGTGTATGATTTGCATTTCAGTCTTGCAATCCTCACCAATGCTTAATACATGCATGGGAAGCAATAAGCAAGCCCAACAACTATAGTAACGACGGCTCCAATTTAGTTGCTCTTAACTTTTAGGCTGTCATACATGGCTTGACGGATTTTACCCTAAGTTTACAAATGCGTTCTGCGTACCTGGCTCAGGGACATAAGCGACAAGCAAATCTTGGCTTGGCTTGCTTCTTTCTGGAAGGAATATTAGCAATACAACTGCAATTGTCCTGATAATGACATGTCGTGTAGTGTGTGAAGTCGTTTACACAACTTACAGACAAATATTACAACTATTGCTTGATATTTAGGTGTCCAGCGCCATGTGTAGAATTTGCATTTCACGCTTGCAAGGCTCACCCAAGCTTTCTACATTTATGGGAAGCAATAGGCAAGCTTTCAGAATGTAATAGATCTAATAATAACGGCTTTAGGTTAGTCGTTGTCGTATTTTATACATGGCTCGAACAAGGATTAACGAATTTCACCCAAATGTTACAAATGGCCTGGCGTAGGTGCCTTAGCGACAGGAGAAACTTAGCTTGCTTCTTAAATTTTTGGATTGAAAAGGATTTTGTTGCAAAAGATTTGTCCTAACTATACCCAACGTCTAGAAATTATCTCTATTTCACCCAGCACAATAATATGAGTATTTATGACCTGAAAAAGTCTCCACCTGTGGAGCGGTAGCTGGCTTCTAGTCATCATTTAAATTTAAATGTATTTTTCTGTATAACGTATATAAAAACTAACACTAGCTTTAGCAGCGCAATGAGAGATCAATAGATCTCTGTGCAACGTAGATATTAGCACACATTAACACATGCACCACTAAACGCAAATCAGTAAGTTACAGGCAAGCACAAACACACACCATGCACAATGCACACCACCACCCACGAAACTTATTGAATTATTAAATTTAAGATAGTTCCAGAATTAACATCGACTTGTAAATATTGATTATGATGAAATTTCATGGATGATGTAGTAAGTGTGGGGTACAAATACTGCTCACCGAAAAATAAAAGCATGATTACAAAGCAACTCTACCTGTTACCATCGTCTATTTTTATTTAACATTCCGGCTCAGAATTATTCAGAGTAATCATCATCAACAGCATAAAGCCCTACCTCTCCTTCTAATCTGACATCTGTTATGCATGCTTGGCAACTGGATTGATGGTTGTCGGATGTATTCTTAAGGAGAAAAAAAGCAATACATGCCACATAGTCACATGACTAATTATTGTACAGCGTATGAGTTGAGCAAGTTATAAATAAAGTTTTAATGCTTGGAATGAAACTAGAAATTTGACAAATATATGGTGAACGTTATATTTTTTTAGAAATTTTATGGTAATGTTTTAATGCCAAAATATAATTTATAAATTTTGTGAAGAAGTACGGTGATACAGTCAGCTAATTGGGTAGTAATCAGAATATCGCAGTGCAACAACCTTTTTTATATATAGCTAGCAAGCACGCACGACCTTGTCACTACATGAAACTTGCTTTGGTTTAGCCAAAAGGTTCGAGTTAAGCTCGTACACAGCCTAACAACGCGTAAAACATTTGTTGATTGCTTTCTTTCTCAAGCAAAAGATACAATGCATTACATGTAGAAAATTTTTTTTTACATAGGGATCACTAACTTGTATATTTGCATAGCGATTTACTCTAAGTGCTAGTTATGCTTGCTATTGCATTCGTTGCGGCGGTTGTTCCGTTACACGAACAAACTCAGACCATTTTGCTAGTTAGACAAAATTCGTAACTCCATAAATAAGGAAGAATCTAAATGTATATTCATAAACCTATAAGCACCACCAACAGTTTAAAAGAAAATTGAAGGAACTGAAGTGGATGAATCCAGACCTGCTCTCCTTTGTGATGAATTTTATGCATGGTATTTTGGTAGGCGGCCGCGTGCCTCAGCCGAAATGTTTATAGCCCCATGTCCCCTAGCTCCCTGTCCCTAGCCACAGTATTCATAGCTCCCGAGCTGGGGGCTAGGGGCGGGGGACTATAAACATTTCGGCAGGGGGACGCCTACCAAAATCCAATGTATAAAATTGCATTAACCACCAAGGAGAGCAGCCCTGGATGAATCATCATCTTGTAACACGTTTTATTTATACGCATATATGAGCATTACAAAAAAGGGCGCATAAAAAAGCAATAATGTATACTGGAATGTTTGTTTACCAAAAAGGGAAGTAACGTTTATTAGCAGCGAATATTGCTCGTGGTAGGTTCACTCCCCAATGTGCTACTAGTGGAAAAGTCCACAAATAATACTCAATCTGTTGATGATGATGTTGCTGGAGTAAGAAGAGTCTTTCACTGTTTAATGGCTTTTTAATGCTATTTGCATACAAGCAGCTACTTTTAATGAGAAAGAACCACAGCAAAAATAAATAGCAGCAGGATCAATTAAAACCTTTCAAGCAGTTGATGGCAAGCCAATAAAAAATGCTCGCTGCTAAATTTCAAGAGATGCTTCTAAAAGTGCATGATAATTATATATTTCAAAGTAAAGAGATAAATAACCTGGTTTATACCACACTTGCCTGGTTTATTAAAAATAAAGTGCACATACAAACATTTGGAGACTTGAGCACACACACGGACACGACATTTTAAGTACCTGGCTCTCTTGCAGAAGCAGCAAGCTAATAACAGTGGTAAAATTTGCTATTCTAAAGCTAGCAATGTCATGCAGAACTGACTAAAACTTTTCGAACGTCGTGAAACTAAAGAAAATTTTACATTAAAACCCTTGTAGTAATTTAGTGCAGAAGATTTACGAAACTAAAGTTACTATTATAAACTCTTAAAACCTTCATTGAATTGCTTCAATCTCGCTTTGTATTATTGTGTTAGGTTAGATATTGATTTAAAGTGCCATTAGTCTAGTACAAAGGGTGAAATTTCATCCTCAAACATGGTGAAAACTCACCCGCATGACCTATTTTTTCCAAAATTACTGCTGCCTCATCCCAAAGTATGGATTGGTTTTCAGGGTGGTTCGTATTACTCCATACCTGATCCGATATAGCAGATTGCAAGTCAGCGTTGGCGCTATGGCGTTCCTGCTTCTTACTTTTGTCGGATATGGTCCTCCCGGTTTGGCCAAATAGACAATTCCACATGTACATTTGACCGTATATACCCCCGCGCTGATACTAGGTGACTTATCCTAATGAGAATCACAATGTCGGACATCCGAATAAATGGGATGTATCCAATCGAATTTTCTAGTGAACGTGATATACTGCGTGCAATGGTTTCAGACAAACCTTTAAGATAAGGAAAGATGATCCTGGGTAATTCGTTTTGAGAGATTTTGGGTTTACCCAAATCGTTTTAATGCGTCGAAACGATGATACCACCTAATTAGGAGGATACATATTTTTAATGTGTCCCAGTTTTTTAATTACCTTTTCCAGTTTCACAATCGGAGAGTCTTTGTTGTTTTTTAAGAAAAAAAAGTTCGTCTCCCCAAAAATAATAAAGAGGATCATTTCATTTTTAGTTGAATGAAAATCACTTTGGCATTTTTACTTGTCTTCCAGATCTCGTAAATTTCTTCCGCGCTTTTTCCACTGGATCACTCTGGTCGGTTTCTAAAGGGTAGAGCTTCTGTTATGGAGTTACAGCCTATTTTCAGTTTATACTCCTGCAACTCTACATACCTTATCACTTCCGGTATCAATACTAATACCCGTCCTAATGGCTACTGACGCCGTTTTTTGTTGTCCTGTCCAACATGAACAATCTCACCCATTTAAAATTGTCTTAAAACTCTCCTATCGCTCCGGTGCGCCAGCAATGCCAATTATTCTTTCTTAAATCGAGTTTTTAAATGAGATTTTCTTTCAATGAAATACTTGTGGCTACTCCGGAGTTCATTTTCGTCTATCATTTCCGTTTCTGAAAATCAAGTGTTGCCAAGAGGATTTCAAAACGTCGCTGGAGTCAGTGGTTCATCCATCGATTCTGATACGTAGGTCAAAGATCTGTTATTCAGAACATCTTTGACAACTTTCACTACAGAGGATAATTATTTCTGAGTGAGAGATTCAGAACCAATTTCTTTGCGAAGCAAATCATTCATGGTCCTAGTCAACCTTTCCCACCAGCCTCCCTACCACGGGGCGACTGGGGGATTAAATTTGTACTTTATCTGCAAAACTCCTTCACTTTCTTGGATTAATTTCCAATATAAATCTTCAAACAATTTATCTGTACCTCTACCGTTTGTCCCATTATCACTGTGGAAAATAGTCGGTATTTGGTACTTTTTTTCAAATTTTTGCATCGATTTATTGAAAGTTTGACCGCTAGAGTGCAGATATATATTTTATAATTAACAACATAATAATGTTTTTTGGAACCATTCTTTAATGGAGACTTTTCGTGGTAAAAGTATAAAGAGTAAGTAAGTAAGAGTCCAGGGTATAACCTGAGTTGGTTATGCGGCTATAGAACCACCACGATTTGGTTTTCAATTTTGTCGCGTTATGAAGGATCGAACAGCAATAACACGCATTTATCTATATAGCTAAAACGTGACGATAGAGTTTGTCATTTTT
>CM056170.1:43840616-43922434 GCA_029691765.1 Entomobrya proxima
TGAAACACGTATTGGGTTAATTGTCGGGTTGCAGTTAGACAATGGAGTATTCAGTGAGTTAACTGGCATTACATCTAGATGATGAAGTCTTCAGTAATTTAATTGGTGCCACAGTCATGGAGTGAAGATTTAAGTTGAGCTGCAGGTATTGAGGTTTGCAGTGGGTTACTTGGCGTTTGAGTCAGGAAATGGGGTTTGCATGGGTTATTAGGAGTTTTGGACAGGAATTGAGGTTCTTAAAGGAGGGCTAACGGGGCTGATAGAGTGATAAGCTTATGGAACAAGCAAATGGCCTAAGATAACAGGAAACAGCGAGCAAGTGAATTCGAGTAAATTATGTAAAATTCTAATAGTTTATGAAAGTCTACTAAGATCCAACGGGCGGGCTGCTAGTACTATAATAATATAAAGATGTGGGAACGCAGCCGTAAAGCGAATGTACGTTTTGTGCTTTTCTGACACAATTTATAAAACGTTTTTTTCCAGTGTCTGAAGCTCTTTCTTGCTATTCAAAAATCAATAAACATTTAGACAACTGACTACATCGAAACTTTTCTTCTTTTCCTTTCTTCAACCAGACTGATTATTGACTTATGTACTTTTATTTTTCCTAAATGCTTACGCATTTGAATTGTTACGTCTTCAGGCTTGAGCATATTTTAATTTAAAAAGTCACAACTACCTTTTTGCAATTATGGGGAACAATTTATTTCTTACTATTTGCTAAACTGTGTTCGATGCAGTAAAACACAATGTAAGCTGGCATTTGGTTTGATACTTTAAATACACACTATTAAATATGCAAGCAAAGATCATTAGTAAAACAATTCTGAAACGTTTAGAACATAAACATGCAATGCTTGTTTATTGTGGGCCTTATAGGCATTTTTCATTCTATAGAGAATGTGGCTGCAGAAACAATGGAAAATGAACTCAGTTACTTCCAATAAAGTTTTATTTTACCTTTTGTAAGTGCCATCCTTTAACATTTTCTCTTTTGTAACGCACAATATAAGACACCAGTAAGATATTCAGTGTAATATCTTGGTCTTTGTTCCGCAAACAAATGCAAGCATTTTTATGCTCTAAAGCAGGCATGGTGGTACCCGCGGGCTTTTTATGAAAACCCATGGGCTGGGCAAAAACGGGTTTTTATGGGGAATATTGGGTTTTTTCGGGTTTTATTGGGTAAAAACGGGTTCCCTATTTAAATACATGTAACATTATAAGACCATTGAAAAATCTTAGATTCAACCAAAGCTAGCCGCGTATTGTGTAGCAATGGTTTGAATCAGCAAGGACAGCGTCAGGTTAAGATAGTAAGTGTGCCATCCAGATGTTGATCACAGCAGCTTTATTCTGATAAACTTGGCGTTTCCAATTTCCAACCACCTAACCATTACGGTACCTGTAACTTGCTTGCATCGTGGTTTCCCATTTGATTTCCTCCAAACAGTCTTGAACACCATTTCGCAATCCACAGCAAGAATGTTCTCCTCCGAAAACTCCTACCATCACCCTACTAGATCTGGCACTGACTTGCGTCTCGACACAGATCTTTTAGGTGGGGTGATTGTGACGCGGCCATGATAAGTGTAACTGGCACGCACAGCTCAAACCTCATTTTTACGGCAAGCGTTTGATAAATCCAATCAATTCTGCTTCCGAGCTGTATCTTGACCAACTACCTAAGATTTCGCTATGTCATACTGTATAAAGGTGGTGAGTTGTACAAAAATCTCTGTCCCTTGTCCTCCGCAAAGTTGCAAAATTCGTTGTCCGTCTCTTGTCTTCCGCAAGTTCATATGATTGATAAGCCCAAGAAATTCAGCCTGCACGCCATAATGGAATGCCAAGAATAACTTCACAAACCCTGAATGCCAACGTGTGCGTTTGTTTAGTCGAGTAAATAGATGGATGTAAGAGAGTATAGTGTATTGACAAACACATTGTGTTTTGGTTTGATTGCTTGGTTTCTGTTATTCATTTAAGAATAATATTGCTTACAGCTGAGCCGTATAAATGTGTGTATCGGCTTACCCCAGTTTTTTATTTTTTATTTTACCCAGTGGGTTTTAATGGGCAAAAAGGGTAATACCCACGTACCCAATTAAACCCACATAAATTTGTGCTAAGTGGGCATGGTTTGCCCAGCCCAGTAATAAAACCCACCACCATGCCTGCTGTAAAGTTAATCCTATATGTCTTAAAAAATCTCCACGGGTTATTAGTCAGGCTAAGTTTCCGTCTGTTATTTGAACAGCAACAATAATGCCCACATACAATGCTGATAAATTATATTGGAGTTTGTCAACTTGCTAATCCAAGGATGGATTTTTTTTAATTTTTAAGCTAGAAATATATACACACGTACATAAATTTTCTCTGGCTGTGTTTATGAACAAATTATGCAGCTGGATTGCTATTATACCCATATTGACGACTACAGCTAACTTACCTATAATAGTATCCTGTATTTCAATGTACACTTATTCGCTTACATTTGCGTAAGTTGTAGTAGGAAAGACGTTCCTCTATAATTGCATTGCAACCTAAAGACTTCAGCAAATGAAAACGGAGGTAGGACGTAGGTACGTATTAAACTTTATCAGTCAGTATATGCAACGTATGAAAATAATTTTTGCACTTTTTTGCACTTAACCATTTTATGAAAGCAAGCAAGAAAGTGCAAAAGACTTCAAATGTCTGCTTTTGTAGCGCAAAACGGAAAAGTATCAGTAGTAATATTTTCTAAAATAAAAAGTTTTTGTTTAACTTTCAGGATAATAATCGTATTCAAGCTGCAGTACACAACTAACTAGTATGCTGGCATAAGCAAAACATCCTTTCCATAAAGTAATTGACGACTCATAAATGTGTACACAGGCTTCCTTTAAAGGCAGCAGAGTGTAAACAGTTGGCAAAATAATGATAGGAAAACAGTTCACAAAATAATGTATAATACATATACAAGCATAAAGAGGCATCACATATTGCTTGTGAAACATATACATATACATCTGTAAAGGAAACATTTTTGCTTATTTTCTATGTCACCAATACTTTCTCCAAAAACGCGAGAGAAAAAACATTTTCAACCCAACATGCTATTCTTAATGCTAGGACTAAGAGCGCAGATGAAAACTAGGGTAGAAAAGGAACGTGTTAGCTAGAAAAAGTTTCAGTCTCCTGAAGAACGTAGAGCTGCGTGGTGAAAGTATACAAACGTATGAGTGCAAGCTACAGCAATATGAAATATTCGCCATTGCCTCTTTTTACATCAAAGACAATACGGCGTTGTTACTGTTATCAGGCAAAAATAAATTTTCTTCAGGACATCAGAATCAACATGCGTAATATTAAAGACATTTGTCATACTGATGACTACGATTGCCCGTGATAAGACCTAATCACATAATGTCGTTGCCTCAAAAGACCGTGACTAAAAGACCTCGACCTCAAAATATCGTCACCGCAAAAGATCGAAATTCGAAAAAGTCGTTGTTATAAAAGACATAAGATACAAAGTATTCATTTAATAAATATTTTTAGAGTTGTTCATCTTTAATGGTTAAAGAGGCTGAATTTATTTTTAATAACCCAAGCTTTCGCTAACTTGCCGTTAGCTTTTACGAGAGTATACTGAATAGCAAATTTGAGAAAACCCCAGTACAAATTCAAAAGTAACGTGTTATAAAAATATAATAGCAAACAATTTAAATTAGTTTTATTGCTAATGGTATCCACGATCCAATGTCATGTCCAGTGTTCCTGTTCATGTTTTGTGGATATTTGTGAATAAAAATAGCCTCTTTGAAAATATTTTTATATTTCATCTATATAATATACTCTATGTATACTAAATGTTTTTAGTATAGCGTATAGAGTACCTTAATAATATTTTAACAAAAAATTTGCCAAAAATGCAACAAATACGTTTAACAAAAAGTAGAAGCTCCAGTAGTGTTAATACATATGGACATGATATTTTGTAGATAGTATTTGTTTTCCAGCATTGTTTGTATAAATTGCTAGCCCTTTCACGTAGTCCTGTATATCAGAAAATGATCCAAACGTCACACTGAAACATTTTCGAATTTGTACGTACAAGAATTCAAAAATTCCTCCGTACCAAGTAAACTTTTGAATTTGCCGAACGAGACATGAGCAGGGCAAGGCCAAGGTTCAAAAAAATGATTTCCTTTCAAACTACTATTCAGATACCTAAAAAACTGGTCTCAATGTGATAAGGAATGTTCACTCTATCAAAATCTATGTTTGGTTCGTATTTACGAGAGGTTTTCTTGCACAAACATGACCCCTTCCATACGTACATTCACCACTTGCATCTATTGTGCTGGAATAAGGAAGCATAAAGATAAAAAATAGTCTACTACACATTTAGTCCATATTTTGTAACACTTCTGGAGCTTCAACTTTTCGTTTGCAAATTTGTTGTTAAAAAATTATTAAAGTATTCTATACGAATTGCTAATAGCATTGAGTATATTATATACACGAAATTAAAATAAAAAATATAATGAATACATTTTGTATCTTCTGTCTTTTATAACAACGACTTTTTCGAGTTTCGGTCTTTTGCGGTGACGATATTTTGAGGACGAGGTCTTTTAGTCACGGTCTTTTGAGGCAACGATCTTAAGTGATTAGGTCTTTTGTAACATAACCGCTGACTACCAGTCATTTATTGGAGTTTTGTGCAATTATACCATTCTATGTTTCCAACTATACAAAACAACTACCCCAAGAAGGTATATTGGTAAAGTTGTTTTCTTATATCGTAACTTTATCAAGGTAAACTCAACTTAGTGCATTGTGAAACACTATACTAACAAGACAGAAATACTTTCACTCAGGGCCACCCAAAAAAAAGTTTTTACTCTAACATAAATAAGAAATTCATTTAAAAAAGGCGTAACTATCCTTTGACGTAAAATATTTTTTCTTGATAAAACCAAAAATGCACTTGTCTGCATATTTTTAAATCAATTGTGAGTAAAACCAAATGGTGGGTTCCAATCAATAATTAAGATTTTCATGCATAACTCCCTAGATACGAAATATTTTTTCAAACGAGTTTTTGCATTTAATAGCCCATTAAAAGTTGTAGATGGTCAAGTTTTTTGCGTTCCCAAAAAATCTAAAACATGCGAGTTACAGACCCATTTGTTAAAAAAATTCTGAAAATTTCGGTGTTTTTGAAGATAGTCTTTTCTACAAAAGTATACAGAGCTGGTCCTTTAGCAATATTTTCACGAATGAATTACTATAGTATGACAAATGTACCAAAAAAGTTTCAGCACGAAAACATTTGCCACTATTGAGTTACTGTGAAACAATTTAATTCTTAATGCTAAAAATTCATATGCTTGCCATGCTCCACGGGGGCAATGTGAGACTCCAATATTTTGGGTGATTAATTGGGGGCATACGTATGTTCAAAATATGTAAAAACATTTCAGATCAGAAACAAAAAAATTTTGGGTGGAACTCACCATTTGGTTTTACCCTGTTACTAAAAGGATAAACTACGAACATATGAAACACGCCAACAGAGGCAATATGACATAAAATTGCACTTATCTAGAACCGTGACTGTGAGCTAGTGTGTTTACTGAGGTTTGTAGTACAAATATTTTAGTTATATGTAATTAACATACATTTACCAACTGGTAAATATCCGAAGGGCCCAAGGTGTGCTTTTTCTGTTAGAGTTTAAACTTTAATACAAAAGCAAGTTAAGAAGGACGTGAGTAATTAGAGAGTCTGTCTGAAATATGGTTACCCCTACTTAATTGGAACGAAAGTGGAAGAAGTAACGGCATGCCCACTTTCAACACAGCAAACTCGTTTCTTGACTGTAACGCTGCAAAATTATTCCGTAATCTCAATAAACGAGTCTCACCAATGAACACACAAAATACAATCTTGCATCCATCATAGTAATTGACTGTTCTGATTTCTAATGATACTGCTTTAGTTGCAAAACATGCATTATTTGTTTTAAACTTGGAACGGAACTACAGATTCATGGTATAGAATTTGTAAAATTTCAAGTATTTCGCATTTAGGATCTAAGTTGAAGTATTGTAAGGAAAGCTACTCCTTCTGATTATAAAAAGAGGGTGGGTACTTGTTCTGGAGACATTTTTGAAATCGTAGTAAAAAGCAATCGAAGGCAACATTTGATAAATCGGAGAACTTTCAACCTGATGTGTTTGTAGTTTCATAACCCTGAAATGTTTTGTATGTACCAGCTTGATGCTTACCAGCAGCGTTAATCTTCGACATATTAGCGACATTGTTGAAGTAAGACATAACACGTTTTGCAAACGCAACATTCTCCCGAGATTTCATGACGTTGCGTTAAATGTGGAAAACTGAATCAGTAACCCCCGAAGGATGAGTTAACCTATGATTCATTCAATTTGTTTTCTAGCTTTCATTTAATTTTTATCTCTGTTTGCAAAAATGTCTCTGGATTTATGAGGAAGGCTTTATATGGACCGAACTGTATTCTGTATTTATTTTAATGCACGATGCCCTAATGCAGTCCGTAAATTAACTTGTTGTGTGCAATGTCGTACTTTACTATTTCTCCATTTGAACATTTACAAACTCAACCAGTAATAAAAGTATTTAAGTTTTATTCATGTTTCAGTTTGAAGCTGAGAAGTTTGTAAGCTTACAAAGCTTGTCCAGAGTTTCCTTCACCTAAATTAATAACTTTATTATGAAAAACGTGGACACCTGAGAAAAACCACACACATTTTTAAAAACTACATACTTTATTCTCTAGAATGCGTGTTTTATTGAAAGTCATATATGTTGTAGTATAAGTTTAATTACAATTTTTGCACTTTTTCTTACAAGCGTTTATTTTTTTCAAAAATGTCACTGAAAAACTCAATGATATTTTGTATTAATACGAGAAAGAATGGGATTTTTTAGTGGCAAAATTTATTAACAAAGACCAAGCTTTCAACAATGTCAATTGTCTTCATCAGGGTCACGCACAGCATGAGGAATGCAAAACAGAAATGGCAAAATTTACATCATAACTATGAAATTATTATAAATCCGTAATCTACAAATCATAATCCCTCCAGAGTTTGCTACTATGGTATAATGTTATGTATCATGGTCAATGTGGCATTGTTGCTTCTTCAGTCGTTCCCGTTCGACGTTCAAGTCATATAGCACAAATCGAAGTTTGTGAAAAAATCATTTAGCACAAATCGTAAGAGGTGACTTTTGTTATAGTACATTGTGTAAAGTTGCCATCGATATCTCGACTATATCGATCGATACAAACTTCGATTTGTGCTATATGACTCCTTTTAAAGACTTCAGATGATGCTATATGATTTTTTGGGGCAACCTGAACTGATGTTGCCAAAATGTGTTTCAAAATCTCCGGATTATTTTGGTACCAAAAGTTCACATTGCCCCAAAATATCATATAGCATCATTTGCAGGGATGAGTAAAGCCAACCATTTTGATAAATCCCATCCCACTGGGAAAAAGGTTTTTCCAGGGGAGAAGTCCCAAATGTCCAAAACTGCCTTAAATATACTGACATATGAGAAATTTAACATTTAATTTGTATAACTTTCCCCAATAAAAAGGCTTATTTTTAACGAGGATTTAAGCTAAAGCTTAAATTAAATAAGCAGAAGAGAGCTGACTGCTGTAAATTGCCCAACTTTACATTGTAAACAGCAGCTTAGTATTACTAGTAGTGTACTAGAAAATAGAATATGCTGATCATTAATAGAAGTAAACTCCGCCGGCATTAACGCCACAATTATTGGTTCTAGCACAATTATGTCGGCCCTGACACGGCAATTTACAATTGGTCATGTTGACATTTAGAAGAGATGGATGAAGTCAACCAACGGCAAAGATTTCAAACACAACAGAAGACGGTATCTCCAAATGACTGGGATATGAAGGGGCAATGGTGGTACACGGTCTGGTGAATTTAACTCCAAGCTTCGTACCAGTTGCCCTTTAACGAATGACCAGTTTTTGGAAATTGTGACCAACAGTACGGGAATTAGTGGACTGCTTTGAGTTTTTAGATTTTACATATCCAGGTCTCCGACTACGTTGATTTTTCGTGAGTGTGCCTGAATTGAGGCCCTTCATACCATTATAAGGGTAGAGTAAGCAAAGCCATTCAAAAATAACAAATATCTATTGTAAAAGATTAAAAAGTCTAAATGTGGTGAGATATGGTAGTGAAGAGTGTTAACCTCTAAGTTAAAGATAAAAATGCTAATATGTTAATTTTCCACTTGAACCCAGAATTACTTCTCTTGTCTTGTCACTCGTTCTTAAAGTTCATTGTTACTTGTAACCTAACTTTCAATACCACTCAATGTTAAATCCTAAATTTCATGAAGTTATAAAAAGGCTGAAAGTGTTTTGTGCGCTTCAGTGCGGGACAAGCTATTGTTGGTGCTAGACCAGGGAGTGGGTAGCATTCTTGGCTTGTTGCATTCTCAGGAGTGAGAGGCTTGTAGAGTGTAGCCCAGGAATGGGATTGCCTCTACTCTCGTACTGATGAGATTCCTGTATTGGAAACTTACGGATTCCTGTATTGGGATCTAATGCGGAAATTTATACTATAATTCTCTTTATGTCAATTTAAACTTTTATTTAATGCTAAATTAAATCTAACACTACCTCTCACACAACTAACGATCGGCATAAGCCAGCGGCCCCGTCTTCTCTTTTATTTGACATCTCCCGAACCCAACATAAAATTCGGTTCTGGAGCATAATAATCTCTCTCTACGCCAAATACCTTATAAAATGGCGCCCAACCGCAATGATCGTGTGTGAAGTAGCTTTTCCTTAAATAAATTATTAAAAGTAGTTGTAGTTAGTACGTCCAGCAGTCTTAGTAGTTATTAAGTGCGAGGTATAGAGTATTTAAGAATTTAGATTTTTCTCAAAATATATACTTGTAAACTCATTTTCCTAAGGTCCGATAGGCATAAAAAGTTTCAGTTTTGAAACAGAACACCACACGACAAATTTTCCACTTCATTTTCAATTTCAAAATGTTTGGAATGTTTGGTGGCAGTTCTCCTTCGCAAGAAGAAGAACGTTCTGTATCAAATAACCCCATGTTAAATGAGCTACTAGGAACTATAATGCAGAATCAGGATATCATGATGAAGGAGTTAGAACAGTTAAAAACATCAAAAAAGAAAAGGCAGCAAAGCAGATTAGCAGCAGCAGAAAAAGAACGGTTAGCTAGAGCTAGTACATTGCCACATAATTATGCAGCTAGTAGTGACGAGGAAGCAGAAAAGGTAGAGCACGTCGCTTCTTCAGAGGATGACGAGGGTATAGAACAGAATACCAATATTGAGGATAGTAGCACAGGCGCAAGACACCGTTGTCAAAGTCCGAGTCCAGATTCTCATGCACCAATGTCCGAAGGTCAGGGTAATTTGCATAATCCGCAGGTATTAGGCGCACCTATGCTAATGATAGATCCATTGTCAGGCTTGCACTTCCCGACGTATGATAGTATGGTAACAACTCCACAGGCGTTCTTAACAGAGGTAGAGGAATTCTTAACGCTGAAGCATATTCCAGAGGTTCAATGGCATCTTCTAGTAGGCAGAATGTTCACTCCAAACTCAGAAATCTTAGCATGGTGGAGGGCAAAGAAAGGTTCAATAGTCTCTTGGAAGCAGTTCAAGAAGGAATTCCGTGCGTATGAATGTCATGGTACATCGTATGACACTCAAATGGAGAACTTGTTTCGGCGCAAACAAAAGTTCACCGAACCATTTGAGACATATTGCTGGGACATATACAAGCAATTCATGCGATTATCTCCTCAGACTAGGGAAAGACATATCATAGAACGTATAATAAATACTTGCGTACCTGACATCGGTATACTTCTTAATCAGTACGACTTCCACTCTGTGGATGAACTGATTGCAGAAGGTAAAGCTAAAATAGTAACTCTCAATAGGGTACGGAAAATAGAAAAGAAACCACTTCTTCGTATAAGACAATCAGATCCAATGCCAGAATTCCAGCCTAGGAAATGGAAGACTAATACACAACAAAATGCACAGACACATAAAAATAATGCTAACGAGGAAAAATCTACAGAACAGGATCAGGTAGAAAGACATAATGGCATGCATAAAGGAGGTAACACGCAAAATAGCTTCTCCCGAACCCAGCAGCAAGGCCCAGCTCAGAACAGAGGTAGTCAGAATGTGGGTCCGGGAGCCCATCAATTCAAAGGTAATAGTCAGTCCACTCAATCAACTCTGCATGCTACGCACACACAAAATGATAATAAACCGCATAGTAATCAAAATCAACAAAATAGGAATGGTAACTCATCAAAAAGAAGTGGTAGGTTCTGCACATTCTGTAAAAGGCCTAATCATACGATAGAAACCTGCTATGCTAGACAGGCCATAACATATATGAGCATGAATTCATACCAGCATAACAACAACCCATATCCACAATGGCAACAGCCGCAACAAAGTGTATACCAAATGATGCAAAATCAACCACTCTACCAATCAAATAATGGTCATGGTCAAACACAGAATTCAATTCCAAATATGGGTTCGGGACATGTCCCGAGCTCAGGTTATACCTCGGGTTCGGGACATGGCTCGGACTTTAATTCGGGAAACGGTCTGCGCAACGAGGAACAAGGGAGTCATTTCTCGTTCCTGCGTTAATTGGTAGAGTGACTCCTCAAGTTAAAATAACACTACGTAACAACAATTCAATGCAACATTTGGGATCACTTCTTGACACTGGAGCAACCCATAACTACATAACCAGACACTCTCTACAAAAATTAGGGATTCATTATGACACATCATTTGTTAGGCAAGTCACAATTGGCGATACAACAGTAGTTAATTCGTTAGGTATAGCAAATATTTCATTCAAATTGGCAAATAAAATGTTTAATAGTGATTTCGTTGTGATGGAAAATCTTCCGTTTAGTATAATATTAGGCGCAGAATTCATGGTTCAGCAAGGTATCTCAATCCATTTAGGTAAAGGTACATTTAGTTTTCAGGATAAACCTCAGCATTCGTATCTCATGAGTAATAATCATATTATATGTGCATTACAAGGTCTAAATGAGGAACAGAAAAATCAGGTAGCAAAATTATTAGACAGCTTTCCAGATGTGTATAGTAAGAAAATTGGATGTACAAACCTAGTTAGATGTGAGTTGAAGGTCTCAGGTGACCCCATAGCACAAAAGCCATACCCAGTTAGCCAACAAAAAAGAGAGGTGATAGCTGAGCATATTAAGAAAATGTTAGAGCTAGGGATCATCGAACCTAGTGAGTCAGAATGGGCTAGTCCAGTGCACATGAAAAAAGAAGGGGAATCATATAGGTTTACGTGCGACTATAGAAAATTGAATGAGAAAACGGCATCTGATCCATTCCCGATCCCACGAATAGACACGCTATTGCATAGATTAGGTGAGGCTTCATATATATCTAAACTGGATTTGCGAAAAGGTTATTGGCAGATAGAAATGGATCCTAATTCTAAACAATACACTGCATTCATATGTCATGAGGGAAAATATCAGTTTAGACGGCTTCCATTTGGCTTAAAAACGGCTCCATCAATATTCCAACGGTTCATTAATCGGGTTTTAGGTTCGGCACGAGGAATATTCGCAGAAGCATACTTAGACGATCTTTTGATATTTAGCAAAACATGGGAGGATCATATCAGGCATTTAACATTCATTATGAATAGATTAAAACAGGCAGGTGTAACTCTCAACATGGAAAAATGTGTATTCGGCGAAACAACAATAAAATACTTAGGTTTTGTAGTCACTCCTAGGGGTATTGAGACAGATCCTGAGAAGACACAAGCACTCGCATGTTATCCCGTTCCGAAAAATCCAAAACAAATAAAAAGGTTTTTAGGTTTGTGTGGTTGGTATAGACACTATATAGCGCATTTCTCTGTGATTGCTGAGCCGCTCAACCGACTCTTAAAGAAAAACGCAGTATTCGTTTGGGGTGAAGAGCAACAGCATGCATTTCGTCAGTTAATAGACAAAATAATAAACTCTGTTGTTCTTTCCTTTCCAGACTTTAATAAACCATTATATCTTAGAGTTGATGCTGCAGAGGTCGGGATCGGGACAGTAATTTTTCAGAAAAATGCAGAAGGTAAAGAAATGCCAATAGCGTTTGCAAGTAGGTCGTTGAACGAAGCAGAGAGAAGGTATCATGCATGCGAAAGAGAATGTCTAGCTATAGTATGGGCACTTAAAAAATACGAACATTATTTAGATGGTCAGGAGTTTTTCCTTGAGACAGATAATAGGGCTTTAGTTTGGTTAAATAAGATGAAAGATGTTAATTCCAAATTCATTAGGTGGTCACTAAAGATTCAGGATTTCCAACCAATCATTTCCCATATACCTGGTAAGCATAATGTAGTAGCTGATGCATTATCTCGATCTCCTGCTAGTGAACCAGAAGTTGAGGATCCTAAACATATCATGAACCCTCCAATCGAATATTCATACTTGTACACTCTTCTTCCATTCAAGTATCACATAGATTTAGAGAAACTAAAATTAGCACAATGTCAGGATAATGAGGTTCAGGCTATGGTATCAGATCTTCCTCCAAATATGGCTCTAATTCATAACATACTATATAAGAAAACGAAAGCAGGTACATTATTACCATACATACCAAAAGTAATGCGAAATGATGTTTTGCATTATTTTCATGATTCACCTCATAGTGGACATCTAGGTATTAGGAAAACAATTCATCGGCTATCGCGTAGGGTATTCTGGTTAAGTATGCTAGAAGATATATATTCGTATGTTCGTTCTTGTCAGAAATGTCAGGCTAATAAAAATAGGATGGGAAAACCTCATGGTGAAATGCAGCCAGTTAAGGTGTACTCTGTATGGGATCAACTTGCAATTGATTTAGTGGGTCCATTACCACGCACATACAGAGGAAAGACACAGCTTCTTGTTGTAGTTGACCATTTTTCTAAATGGGTTGAACTCTTTCCATTATCTGATGCTACTGCAAATAATATTAGTAATGTCTTAGAGAAAGAAGTATTCTGCAGATGGGGTAGTCCGAGAAATCTTTTGACAGATAACGCTAAGTATTTCCGTAGTCATGTCTTCAATCAAATGTGTAAAGCATGGAACATTAGGCATAAGTATCTTACTCCTTATCATCCTAGTAGTAATGTATGTGAACGGGTAAATCGGAATATTAGGTCCATTTTAGCTTCTTACGTCCATAGTAACAATAAAAAATGGGATGAGTATTTACATACAACAGCATTAGCATTAAGAACTGCAATTAGCGACACAACAGGTTTTAGTCCAGCATGTTAAATTTAGGAAGAGAAATACCGCTGCCATTTGATAGGTCTCTTGAAGGTGAGTATGAGGGTGATGAATCGCGCATTAGGTATCAGACAGAATTAGTTAAAAAGTTAGAGGTAGTTTATAAGAAAGCTATAGCAGGTATGGAAAAAGCTCATGTGCAGCAAGCTAAATATTATAATAGCCGTCACCTTCAGTTTCAGGCTAAGGTTGGTGATCTCGTTCTCTTAAAAACTCATACTCTGTCTAATAAGCTCAAAGGTATATGTAGTAAGTTGAATGATCGTTGGTCTGGTCCGTTCCGAATTTTGCGTGAACTGTCACCAGTTACTTTTGAACTTCAAGACTTAAATTCAAATCAGTCTGTTGGGGTTCATAATGTCTCAAACCTGAAACTTTACTTCGATCGCCCAAGCAGCGATCCATTTAGTAATACAGAAAATATTACTATAAATCAGAATGTAACTAGAAATAGATACGGTAGTCCTATCTTATAAGTTAATTAGTACAACAGTTCTCTTCTGAACACAAAATACTTTATTTGTCATTCTTAGTTCTGAACTCATAGCAGAAAGTCGATATCTCGTTGTTATAGCCTTGTTACTTTTTGGGTCCGGGAGAAGACTTCGCTAGTTTAAATTAGTATATGGGTTCGGGAGATTCCAGTAGACTCTTCTCTTTATGATTTTTCGAGTTTAAAGTACATTATTACTACATAATATCCTATTTTCGTTAGCGTAAGCTAATTAAAATGTTACAAGTTAATAACTTAGTGAAAAATCTCTTGGAGACTGCTGGTACGTAAGGTTATTGTATAGTTTAGACTAGATTTTGGAACTATATTATACTGTGTTACCATTGTTATATCTTTATATTATAAAAGTTATTAATTAACAAATGAAATTTCTCTAAAACTCAGAAACACCCGTGCTTACATGTCGACAGCTACCCGGAGAACACATCCAGGTGTTTGCACTAAGAGTACTCGAAGCCATCGAAGCGAACACCGGTGTGAAACTCCCAGATGACCGCCTCTTCCGTCATGTCGTCGCTGGTATGCACCAGTCTCTACGGAAAGTCCTGACATTTCCACCACCTTTAACCTTGGCCCAACTCTTCTACTGGTACGATGACGTAGTGGACAAACTCAACGAAGCTGATGAATTCAAGCTTGCCATTGCTCCAAAAAGCCAAGACGCTCCCGACACCAGTGACCTGACTCTCCCTGAGGAAAGCAGTTGCAAATGCTATAGATGCGGCGAGCCAGGCCACAAAGCGACAAGCTGCATAAATCCTCGGAATAACAAACTTCGTGGGAAACGCCAGAGAAAGAAGGATAGACGCTGTAGACGGGCTACATCGAGTTCTGGGGCGGGGGTGTATAAGGGTAGAGTAAGCAAAGCCATTCAAAAATAACAAATATCTATTGTAAAAGATTAAAAAGTCTAAATGTGGTGAGATATGGTAGTGAAGAGTGTTAACCTCTAAGTTAAAGATAAAAATGCTAATATGTTAATTTTCCACTTGAACCCAGAATTACTTCTCTTGTCTTGTCACTCGTTCTTAAAGTTCATTGTTACTTGTAACCTAACTTTCAATACCACTCAATGTTAAATCCTAAATTTCATGAAGTTATAAAAAGGCTGAAAGTGTTTTGTGCGCTTCAGTGCGGGACAAGCTATTGTTGGTGCTAGACCAGGGAGTGGGTAGCATTCTTGGCTTGTTGCATTCTCAGGAGTGAGAGGCTTGTAGAGTGTAGCCCAGGAATGGGATTGCCTCTACTCTCGTACTGATGAGATTCCTGTATTGGAAACTTACGGATTCCTGTATTGGGATCTAATGCGGAAATTTATACTATAATTCTCTTTATGTCAATTTAAACTTTTATTTAATGCTAAATTAAATCTAACACTACCTCTCACACAACTAACGATCGGCATAAGCCAGCGGCCCCGTCTTCTCTTTTATTTGACATCTCCCGAACCCAACATAAAATTCGGTTCTGGAGCATAATAATCTCTCTCTACGCCAAATACCTTATACCATGTTCCACTCCAATTAATGATATCATTTGTTAAATGCACTTGCCATGCTCATGCCCCGTGTTCAGTACGAGTTTGTTTGACACTGATTGACTATTGTAGTTAATCCCGCTAATCAAATGACACCGACTCTGACACAGACTCGTTTGGCAAAAGGACACAGATTTGTCTGGCACTGGCACAGCATTACCCGGGTTTCGACTGATGTTTTGTATGCTAACCAATTTATTAGTTTTCGATGTTGTTTTCCTTATTTCCTTAGCCTCTAATGAGTTTTAAACTGCTGTTGCTTGTTTTGTTAAAATTCAATTTACCGCTTGTCTAAATACAACAGTGTTCTTCGCATTCGCATTCACATGATGCCACTTTTGGACTTTTGGACACGTGGATTGGGTAGGGTGGTATTTACCACCAATGTCAAGTGTATAATACCGTATTTTACCGGTATAAACCGGGAAATGGGAAAATACTTTATCCCATCTTCTCATTCCTGATCATTTGAAGTCTTTAAAAGGAGTCATATAGCACAAATCAAATTTTGTGTAAGAGTCTTTTAGCACAATTGGTAAGTGATGACTTTTCTTATAGCACATCCTGTAAAGTTGCAAAAAGCTTCCGGCAGATTTTGCTCAAAAATTGACAGAAAATCAAGTTTTTGTTGTAGATTAAGGAAATGTATTCGAAAACTCTGGCGTTTGGAGTTTTAATGGGTAAAATTTCAAAGAACCCCATTTCTAACACTGGTGGGCTCCCCATTTATTTATTTGTGTCTGAATGTTTCAAACGCCAGAGTTTTCGAATACATTTCCTTAATCTACAACAAAAACTTGATTTTCTGTCAATTTTTGAGCAAAATCTGCCGGAAGGGAAGCTTTTTGAAATATCGAAAGTTGAAGACAAAAAATTTTAAAATTCTTTACAAACCTTGAGTTGTCATATTTTTTCTCAAGGGTTAGCTCATAATGTCAAGCATATTTTTGTGCATCTAAAGAGAAATTAAAAGAAATTTTTAAATGTAATCATGACAAAGTAGTTAAACTTAACTTTTAAACGTGTCTATATAGACACCCAGCGTGTCTAAATAGACACGTGAATTTATTATTAGAATGTTCTAGAACGTGTCTATATAGACACGCTGGGTGTTTATATAGACACGTAGCGTGTCTATATAGACACGTAAATGAAATAAAATAAAATAATTTTTCTTACGTGTCGAAATAGACACCCAGCGTGTCTATATAGACACGTTTCTACGTGTCCAAATAGACACTCAGCGTGTCTATATAGACACGCTGGGTGTCTAAATAGACACGTGGGCCTTGACTGTATTTGATGTAATAAAGTACGTATCGTTTATTTGTTTGTATTTCTTGAATCAATAAGGAGATTCAGATTGTTGATTTTCGGGTTCATTTCTAAGCATGTGCCACTAAAACTTGTTTGCTGCTCAATCCTGAGTAGTCAAAGTTATCGTCACTGCTACTGTACTCTAAAGGTATATGAAGTCTTTAAATTCTGGATTGTAGTAGCGGCTAAAATCATTTTTGCAAGTATTTGTAAACTAAGACTTGTAGGATCAATTCATGCATTTTTAGTATCTCGGAATATTTGTTGACCAGTTCTTTGACTCAAAGCCGAATTCCCATCCATTGTAAAGTGATGGACCAAGTAAGTAATATATAACTAAAACCCCTTGAATTACCATTTTATAATCCCAGAGTTAGTCATCAGATGCAAATGAATTAAAACAAAACAAGCAAAACTTAAATTTATCATCCAGATTTTATAAAAACTTAAATACACTCAGACAGACCAAGAAGCATCTCACAAAATTACGCTTCCAACAACTTGCATTTGAACTAAGTTTGCTTGTCCGTTTTTAATTGGAATGCTTTAACATTGTAAGGAGTAGCTTTGTCCTCAGTAGTGGCATTGTAATCAGTAGCGGTTAGAATGCTCATATACAAAAGAGAAAAAATTACAAGTTACTCAAAAGAAAATAAATTTTAACCGTCCATGTACAATTTTGTACGGTTTATTTGACTTAAACATTTGGTCCTTCATTTACTCAATATTTCACTAAATCACTCAGAAAACTAGTATATTACTGTAAATATACTGCATAAAGTTTACCAGAACGCCTATCAAAAAAATAACAAATAAAAAACAGAATGGCAGTACAAACACTTAAAGCAGTTCAAATATTAATGTTAATGTTACTGCAATTAGAAACGTAACAGCTCTGTCAATACGAACTTTATTAAAAAAGATTACCGAAAATTGTGCACAAGACGTTTTTGAGAGTGCTTTGTCATGCTGACTAAACATTCACATTGTAAGTGCTGATTGTTTTTTAAAAAACAGCTAAGCACTGATGTTTTACTAACAAAAATAAAAATAATTTGCCATGAACGCTAAGCAAGCAGGTTCCAATTGCAAGGTATGCTATTTGACTGTTAATCGCAATTGGAGATGCGATATATCACATCCTGTTCAGCTTTTTCCATAGATTCCAAATCTGGTTTCAGTTTGGTGCGCAAGTTTGGAATTTTAAACAATGAATTATTAATCGCAATTATCGTACAAATACGCGCGCTTGACCCCAGCAGCATCCTCTAGGTGCTCCTCTCTCTACACACACAACACACAAAACAGTGCAGTGCTGCTGCGTGTGCTATGATGTTGCTCTTGCGCAATGTTTTTGTATGTTGGTTGTAGAGAAAGGAGCGCCTGGGGGATGCTGCTGGGGTGAAACGCGCGTATTTGTACGATAATTACGATTAATAGTTCATTGTTTAAAATTCCAAACTTGCGTTTTACACCAAACTGAAACCAGATTTGGAATCTACGCAAAAAGCTGAAAAGATGTGATATATCGCATCTCCAATTGTGATTAACAGTCAAATAGCATACCTTGTTAGTTTCAAGCGCTGTAAAATTCCAGCACTGGATTTATAGTTGCTTTTCTTTCAATGCTTTGGTTTTGTCACCATAGAGTTTATAATGTTTGCTTATTTTTACTTGTCTTTCATGGATATTTTATATTGCCTATAGTTACAGGGTCCTATGTTACATGTGCACATTAAATCAGTTAGATGTTAGACGGCTAAAACGACACGTGTTAATTCACAACATATTTCATTACCCAAAAGTCTTCCAGCTTTTATTTTATTTTAAAGTGTTTTGGTACGTCGGTTTTAATCGGGTCCCAAACGCAAGAAATTTCCCCACATTCTTGATCACTGGCTTGCCGGTAAAGCCCAATTTCCCACGAAGGAATAGCTAAAATCGGTGAAATTAGTGATTAATTAGGTGTAATAATTGTCACCAACAAGACTAGGAAGTTTACTTAAATTACCAACCTAATATATTATTAACGGCAAGACTGTAAGTCTGCAGCAAAAATCTCAGGAAAGTTCTCAAAAAGCACCCTAGCTCTCACAAAGTCAGGAGATGAGTTAGCTTTAACCCAATGTCCTTTCTTTGCCTTATATAAGTCTTATTCTAGTTTCTACATACTAAACAGAGAAGGTTCTTGTTTGGACGGCGACTAACGTCGTCAAAAGGTCTCATACGTGGAAGTTTCCGCAATCTCAAGTCTCCCACCAATCTGAGTGATTTTTGTCTTTTCCTGTCTTGAACACAAGTCGACAGCATGTATAAAGCTGGCATAATTGGTTACAGGTTTTCTCTCAAAACCCACTTCGTTTTGTCATACGCTTCAATATACGCTAAACACTTATGTTGAGAGCACAAATTAAGTCTGAGTACATCTTAATGTCAAGCTCCTGTGTTTGTGCTGACGCGTCGTGTTTACAAATTACAAAGTTTTAACATTTACTTGAATAATCACTCCGAGTTGATTTAGCAGAAGCTTTAAACCTTTAAAGTTTGCTTAATTTTTGTATGTTCTATAAGCGATTTTTCAAGAAATAATGAAACACAGAAAAACTGCGTAAAACTTGATTCTTCAAAAATTTATTCTGAATATTCCATTCATTAAAACCTAAATTTTAACATGTCATTTTTAGATCAAGCAAGTCTGCAATAAGGGTGAACTCATATAAGGTTTTTCAATAAAAGCATTAACGGTGCAGTGTTTTCACGACAAGATATCATGGCCATGAAATTACTTTGCAAATTATTTCAGCACAGCAAATCGTCAAGCCAAAAGTCCGCAAACTTGCAATGTTCACAAGACAAAATCAATGGAAATGAAATTTGTGAAGAATTTATGTTTATTCAGACCTACTATAAATGGGCCGCAATGTTTGGCTTGTCCCCGTACAAGATTTGTTTTTCCAAAGATGGTAAAACTAAACTTCGGGAATCGAAACTTTTACAGGTAGAATATTGAATTTTTTAAATAAATTATTCGTATAATAAATTTTAGGACATGGTTGAGCTTTTGTAAAGAACTATTATTTCATACATATTATTATTAAAACTAATACCTTTATCGCTAACACTTATATTATACTGTATAATTGCCAACTATTTAACTTGATTGCAATTTTCTTTTAGATAATCTACCCTGTTCAAACTTTGGCAGCATTATATTACAATTTTGCTTGGCTCTGGGTTATAATCCAGGATATTGATGCATATCAATTAGGACACAGAGCAACTCTACGGCTTTTAACGCTTTTTGCCGTCATCACCAACTTAATTTACATAGCAACATTTGCATTTATCCAGATAAAAAGTAAAAATTCTATGGTAAAGTTTTTTGAGAAGTGGCTGAAACTTTGCCAAATCTTCAAAAGGGAAGCCTTACCCAAGGTACATAAGGTTTGATTAAAATAGAACATAGGTAGTGCAGCAAGTGTATTTTTTTACTTTTATTCAAACGAATTCCCCACATTTCGACTTTTCGTTAGATCCTCATATTGAATATGAGTTCATCACCAATAATGAGGATCTATGGAAAGGTCGAAACGTCGGGAAGTCTTTTGAATAATTGTTTTACTAAACTCGTTGCATTACCTTTGTTTTATTTTGTATAAGGTTTGTCAATCCTTTTTTTCTGTAACATTTTATGTGTGCATTTTCAATGTTCTGAAAATAGCTTTAAACTGTTTAGAAACAAGGAGCCTTTTGGAAGTTGAACATAATGCTGGGAACATTAACTATGACAGGACTTCTTTGCCCATTATTCAATTTCAAATTTAATGTATCATGGAGATTGTTCAGACGTGCGGAAAGATTTATTCCTCTAGAGACATTTTTTTCCGCTTCCGCAACAACAGAATACCTTGCTGCAGTTTTATACATTCTTGTGCGTGCGGTGGAACGCCTAAACAAAATTTACGGAAACGCTTTTATAATTTGTATGTTTCTGCAATTGTGCAAGCTGAGTGGCAGAATCAACCAAGAATCGAAACAAATTTGTAAACATCAGTTTTCCAAAACTCATCTGGTGCAGTACAGAAATTTGAAACGAAAAGTCAACATGTTGATTCGGCTATTACAAAGGTTTGACAAAGTGTTTGGAATGATTGTTTTCTCAAAACTTTTAAACCATGTTGCCTATGAGACCTACATTCTGCCTTACATTTTAAAGGAACATATATATGGCATTTCGAATTTAATTTTGTATATTTCTTCGGCGTCTATCCTGTACTTAGGAATAATGTTCTCACGACAGGTATGTGTTTTTAAGCCCATATATCTAATAATGAGAAATTTTAAAAAATAACCTAAAATGTATTCGTGCAGATGTGTAATGTGGCTCATATTATAAGCTCACAAACCATAACAAAATCAAACGACTTTCGCCTGGCTCTTTATTGGCATGACGCACATACTTGCAGCGTTAGATCAAAAGCAATCAAAATCACGGCGGATTCCAGTTATTTGGTAAGCATTTTATAGAAACATTCAACATGCCAGTAATATGATTACGTTATGATTTTTATAGATTGTAAGCATTTCCATGGTAATTTTGCTTGGAGTACTTACTGACAAAGCCGGAATTTAGAATTTTGGATACTAAAGTATTTACGGGGTTTAAAAATCTTTTTCTTATCTCCCGACTATTACACCTTTTAAGTAGTTTCACATCACAGGAAATCTCTTTAATATACATAAGCTGTGCAATGTAGAAAGTGCCTCCCTTGTCCGTATCTCCCGTGGCTTAGCGGGGTATGTCTTTGCTGGGGCGACTCCCACCGGTCACCCTAAAACTCCCCACTACAATAACTTTCACCTTTCAACATTCCAAAAATAAGGACGATTAAGTTTTGAAGTCTTGCACTTTTGAAATCAAAGTGGACAGAAACAACAACAACAACTTTTTGTAATTTGGATTAAAGTTTTCACTAAAAGGTTAGTTTGTTAATAAGACTTGCTGCTACTCCCAGCGAATTGTAATTAGGTACATACATTTATTAGCTCGCTGCGTCAGCAGGTGAGCTTATTAACGAGTAGTGTGTCCGTCTGTCCGTCTGTCCGTCTGTCCGTCTGTCCGTCTACTTTATTTTTAAACCAGCCTAAATCGGCTCTAAACCAGCATAAATCGGCTCTAGACCAGCCAAATCGGCTCTAGACCAGCATAAATCGGCTCTAGACCAGCCTAAATCGGCTCTAGACCAGCCAAATCGGCTCTAGACCAGCCTAAATTGGCTCTAGACCAGCCTAAATTGGCTCTAGACCAGCATAAATCGGCTCTAGACCAGCCTAAATCGGCTCTAGACCAGCTAAATTGGCTCTAGACCAGCATAAATCGGCTCTAGACCAGCCAAATCGGCTCTAGACCAGCATAAATCTGCTCTAGACCAGCCTAAATCGGCTCTAGACTAGCCTAAATCGGCTATAGACCAGCCAAATCAGCTCTAGACCAGCATAAACCGGCTCTAGATCAGACAAATCGGCTCTAGACCAGCCAAATCGGATCTAGACCAGCCTAAATTGGCTCTAGACCAGCCTAAATTGGCTCTAGACCAGCATAAATCGGCTCTAGACCAGCCTAAATCGGCTCTAGACCAGCCAAATTGGCTCTAGACCAGCATAAATCGGCTCTAGACCAGCCAAATCGGCTCTAGACCAGCCTAAATTGGCTCTAGACCAGCATAGATCGGCTCTCGACCAGCCTAAATTGGCTCTAGACCAGCCAAATCGACTCTAGACCAGCATAAATCCATTATTATCTATTATAGAGATGTTTTACCTGTTTTAGATGGACTTAATCCAGGTTAAATGGGGTCTAAACCCCAGAGCTTTCGCAGCGAGCATTTTTAATGGTTTACCATTCTCTGGTTATCTATTATAGAGATGTTTTACCTGTTTTAGATGGACTTAATCCAGGTTAAATGGGGTCTAAACCCCAGAGCTTTCGCAGCGAGCATTTTTAATGGTTTACCATTCTCTGGTTTAAGTGTATGCAATGTCTTTATTGCGAGCTGGTATGTTTTGTTTTTTGCATATGTCAATACTGTTGGTAGAATTTGCGTTTTCGTTTAGAAAATACCAGTACAAGTTTGAAGTTAAAAATGGAAGAAATGAGTGTACAGTTGGTGGATGCCTTTATTTTGAATGAACATATTGCCCCAAGAATCTTTTTGATTCTATCAAGTGGTGGCTATAAAACTGTCACCATGCAACTCTGTATGTTTTGCGTACAGCTTCGACAATTTTCGTACCCATACCAAACTTATCCAATTCATTTCAATACCAAAGCACGTACTTGCCAAGGCCAACAAGCCTAGCTTTATTTTGATTCCCTTTGTAACCTACAAGCCTTCTGCGTGTTTACCTTTCCAAAGACAAGGTGCAACAGTGCACTGTAGTGAGTACCCAGCGCAGTGGTTTTATCTTACTTTGATCACATACACCCCACGACAAAAACAAAAATCCTTTGAAAATATATAAACATGCGTAAGCATTGATATATGATTATTTTATGTGCTCAACACACAGTAAAAGCTTTCTCTGGTTTTCATTCTGCAAGCAAACAAATCTCAGCAATACGTTGCATCCATAAAACAAAATAATTTTTGTTACCCAAAACATTTTCCCGAAAATCATACAATCTAAAAGAAACCTTGTGTCATGAATCCGGATTTCAAATCCCTAGTTTTATTCTCCGGATGTTGGATTTATAATAGTTCAGAAGATTCCTTCTTGTTCGATCACAGGACTTGACGTTATGGCTAAAGTGACTAATTATGCTCAACTAGACTGGTGATTTTCCTACTCAAAAACCCTAGATCTTTCGGAATAAATCTCTTAGCGAGCTACACAAATTATTCTTGTTTTTCTCAAACTATTTCTATGCTTTATTATCATTAAAGATTTACAGCAATTATCTCGTGCCAAGGGATTAGCTTAACAATTCTCCTTGAACACGGCCACGACTTATTTCTACTTCTTAAAAGTGAACTGCACGCAGGCAGAAATCTAATGACTACTTTTTACCCAGAATAAAAGACAAGACTATTCACCGCTCACAGGCGGAGGTAACTACTACAAGAATAAAGGCCAACGGCCAAAAGTTTACATTTTTACACGTAGAATAGGAATAGCTGGCATGCAACGAGACAGCTTGCCGCCAAATTGCACCTTGCAGACCACCGACTGACTCAGCCTATTCCTTTGTTCATAAAAATACATACGCAAAAGCGTCATTTTCTGACACCTTGCTTTTACATTTTAAAACTGTTTAAAAAAGTTACCTCTAAAATAAAAGTTGTGTAACATTCTATATGAATGCTTCAAAAGCCAGATACACTTTTCCTTCTTGATTCCTTCACACACTTTTCATGCTCAAGCTCAACAGGAGGATTCATATAAATCCACAATGTTTAACGCTACGAAATGTACATCATTTTTCCCATGCAGCTTTCCTCATATGTTGCATTGCAGTCTTGTTGCCACCTGCTCTATTATAGGAGTCTGTCACCCTTCGGACCCTTCGTCTTCATCGATCAACCCAGTGCACTACAAAGTTGAGTAAGCTGCTTGATCTGAATCTCTACACAATCTGTGTTGTATTAGATCTTAGTCCAGTGAAAGCAGAACAACAACAATAGTGCAGTTCTTAATAATCCCGCAGGGTTTATTAAATGTTTACGAAAATTTGCTTGAAAACATTCATATTTTTTGAGATTGTGACGTGAAGTGTGGTAATAAAAATTAGACAATTTATTGGAGAGAAAAAGGTTTTGATCTATAGAAAAATCTGGTTTTAGCTATGGGATTTAAAACTTTTAATCCTAGAATGAAAAAAATTGAATTCTCAGTTAGCACTGAGTTTTTTTAATAGCTAAATGAGTATTCTGGTTTTATTATTTATAATTACTTGCTTGCTTGTGCATTTTCATATAAATAACATAATATTGATATCCTGTTGGACTTGTCTTTTATTCTGCCTAGTCAATTGGACTAAGAATATTGAATGCTAAAGTACCTAGTTGCAGACCAGGTTTTTGGCATATATTTAATCTTAGTTGCCGGTTTTACACCTTTAAGTCGCAACGCTGACCGAAGACATGGAGATTTTCACAATTTTCTTTAGTATTCCATACAGAGTACACAGCACCACAACAAATGGTGCATCTTCATCTGTGGAAATGTTACTATGATTCTTTGCTCAAGCTATCACATCACCAGTGTCATTTTTGCAGTTTGGTTGCATTAATTCCTTATTGCGATTGCGTAAATTTGTTTTTCTTGCAAAGTTGCTTGAGCTTTTCAGCTCTGAATGTCAAAATGTTTAACGGAGTGTCACTCTACTTGCAAACTACTCCAGCACAATCGCATGTGTAGACCTTTTGAAGTAATACGCTTATAAGCATGTTGTTAGCCTTGCTGTCTTGCAAGATAAGTTAGATCTTCCTCCAGAAGCAGTAACTGGAGATCTTGATACTAAAAGAGGTCTTGGTAGACCCAAGAAATTATGTAAAGCATTACAAAAAGAATTAGTAAAGTGTATGCAAGTTGTGTTTGTATAATAAAATTTGACAAGTCCAACAAGACATCTATATGTTGCATTTATATAAACATCTATACTAATATAAAAATGCACAAGCAAGCTAGTAATTATAAATATTAAAAACCAGAATACTCATTTAACTATGGGAAAAAACTCAGTGCTAACTGAGAATTTAATTTTTTCATTCTAGGATTAAAAGTTTTAAATCCCATAGCTAAAACCAGATTTTTCAATAGACGAGAAATTACATGCCTTTATTGGAAGTAAGTATCAAGAGTTAAACAACTGCATAAAATGGTAGATTTACACAGAGAAGTTGACACCGTTGAGCTACATGTGGTCGCGCCTAAAACGCTGTTACCACTGACAATGTTAGTCGACGCCAAGTTGAGCAGCACTTGGTATGAGGTATTAAAACAGGAGCTGGATGTAGATGTACGTGCTTTTAAATAATTAAGTAAACCCAAAAAGTCTCGCTCGCATACTAATAGATTTTAAATAAAATTTAACATATTTTCAGGTCTATAGTCAGATTTTTTAAATGAGGTTAGAAGAAATAGAGATGAAACCAAAATTCCAACCTGAAGAAGACCCAATTTTTCCAACGGTTACTTTATTTCCTTAGCATTGAAAAATCGTCGTGTTGATAAAATCTTGATTACAAAACGCACAATATTTTTGCAAAAATGATTGTTTTTAAAGCAAAGCCAAAGCAAGATGGGTGGTGGTCATACATGCTATGCTGGTTTTTCCCGGTGTTCATATCAATTATAATAATTATGCAAACCTGTCTTTACACGAGCAGGGTTTTTACAAGAGCAAGGTCTTTACACGAGCATGGTATTTAGCTGTCAATCTGAAACAAAGAAATGAAAGTTTTGTTTATTGAAAAGCTTTAAATGTGATGGAAATTTATTTTTGTGTGTCAAATCAAAGTTGCATTTTGAAGCATTTCCCTGATGAGAGCTCGTGAAAATTGAGCCGAAACGTCGGCGTTATTTTAATAAAAATTGTTCCAAAACATTCGATGAACCCTAGAAAAATTTATTTCTTAATGTGATGGAAATGTTTGGGTAGGAATAGTGTGATTCAACAAACAACTGTCAGGGTAATAATATTATGTTCGCAAATTTGTAATCATTTCAGTTGTAGCTTTTAGTTTAAAAGTAATGTATGAATTAGGCTATTATAAATAACGTTGTGGATTGTTCATTCAGCAGACAACTGTAACAACCTAACCTATAAATTACGTCCAGGGGTATAGCCATAAAATAACAAAACAATGCGTCATGAAAACGATACCAAGTCATGTGCAATTCATACAGAAGCAAAAAACGGTAAAAAAGGCAAAAATAAGAAAATGATCCAAGTTTAAAAGATAACAAAACAGCAGCTATATTGCCATATTGCATTTTCCAAGATAAATTGTGTATTTGATGGATTAAATGAAAAGCGGTGTAAAGTTATTTGGAAATGTGGGTGTCTGTGCTGGTTTAATATTAATCAGTAATGGCTGTGTTAAAATTAACAATTATTTTATCTTCTGTGTAAAATTTTCAATTTTGGTCATTAGTAAAGACACAGTTAATAACAAAGGTTTAAGTTACTGTACAATGATATCTCATGGTTGCACAGGATATTGGAAAGTTGGTTATAATTACAGTAAGTGTAAAGTCTAAAATACCTTCATGCTTTGTCAATTCTCATTTTGTCAGCTGTACCTATTGGTTGTGTTTATCCATTTTTCTTTTTTGCTTCGACTTAAATTGTATTTGCTATTTACAATTTATGTTTTCGTCACTACACCACAACGTATAATTTACGTATGAATTATGATTTGAAAAAACAATAACGACATTTTTATATATTAAGTGGCCCTTTACAATATCTAATGGTGAAAAGTTTCAAATCTTCTGTATCATGTTAATCACGTAAATCATGGTAACCAAATATTAATACAACTTTTTAGAAATAGTTGATTTGAGACCAAATCCGTAGTAAAACTTATTCTTTTCAAGAGTAGCGACTTATTGAAACATAGGTTGAAATTTAAAAGTCTCCTTTTCAGAATCTGTTTTTCAACCAAATTGCAAACTAATGTACAAGTATTAGTTGTCAAATACAGACTCACACTCGGCAAATGACACGATACAGTGGAGTCCTAAACATTTTTTGAGGTTTTGCACTTGTTTTGTAGAGTGCAAAATTGTCTTTCAAACGGTATACCACAATCCACCTCCAAAATGTTTCATGAGGTCAAAAGGTCACCGTTAATCTTCCGATTTCAAAAATTTAATTTTTTGAAATCGAAAAATAGTTAGGAAAGTTTGACATCACAAAAGATGCGCCTTGTCAAGACAAAACTTTTAGTGCAAGTTTGGAGTAGTTATCATTCATATTTACCGAGTAATTAGCTAATTACTGAAAAAATTAAGTAGTTTTAAAACAGCAATTACTCAGGCAGTTTTAACAAGGCGCAATTTGTGAAACAAGCTTTAAAAAGCCAGAAACTTGGCCTTTCCAACGAACTCTTCATCAAAAAAATCGTATGTGGGACTTTTGAGAAAACTGCAATTTAAAATCAGACATTTTTGAGGATTTTTACATTTAAAAATGGCTGGGCGCTGGCTACTAAATGTCTGATTTTAAATTGCAGTTTTCTCAAAAGTCCCACATACGCTTGTTTTGATGAAGAGTTCGTTGGAAAGGCCATGTTTCTGGCTTTTTAAAGCTTGTTTCACAAATTGCGCCTTGTTAAAACTGCCTGAGTAATTGCTGTTTTAAAACTACTTAATTTTTTCAGTAATTAGCTAATTACTCGGTAAATATGAATGATAACTACTCCAAACTTGCACTAAAAGTTTTGTCTTGACAAGGCGCATCTTTTGTGATGTCAAACTTTCCTAACTATTTTTCGATTTCAAAAAATTAAATTTTTGAAATCGGAAAATTAACGGTGACCTTTTGACCTCATGAAACATTTTGGAGGTGGATTGTGGTATACCGTTTGAAAGACAATTTTGCACTCTACAAAACAAGTGCAAAACCTCAAAAAATGTTTAGGACTCCACTATATCGTGTCATTTGCCGAGTGTGGCTAAGGTTATTGGTAAGTAAGTGTTCTTTTTTATGTTTAATACAGGTATTTTTAAGATCCTAGTAAGAAAAGTTTTAGCGCAGACAAGTCCATATTGGTACTGAATAGTTTTCGGACTAAATTATTAGCATTGGCCATGTCACTGTGTAGTTATGTATATGTATGTGGAAACTAAATGATCCAAAAATGGTTAAATTTCAACGTGTACATTGAAAATCAATATTGGTATCATTTTTAAGTTCAGGAAGCTTGCAATCATAAGTTTTCGTGATTTCGAAGTGATTGCTTCATTGAAATAGTGTACAGAATGTCCTGTTTTTTCTGGTTAAGGTGATGAGTATTCCGTGGCAGTAGTAGCAACTTCAGAGAGGAAAAATTTACGTGCTGGTACTTAGGAGTAAAATTTCGGTATAGTCATGTAGTACTCGTAGATTGCATCTCGTGCTGAAATGGTTAATAATTTGTTTATTTGTGATTAAGCCGAATTGACTAATACCATGTACCCAGATTTTGTATATTAGCATTGTTTCCAATAATTCATGCATTTTGTGGCAAATAAAAGTGTCAAGTTTATCTATCATGTAGAAATAAACAAAGTTTGTAAATATGATGGCGTTAGTAAACAATTTAAATTGTAAAATGCTTAAGGAGAACACACGAATTCAATAAATTGTTAAAAGAAAACTGAAAAAAGTACGTTTTGCGACTTTTTGGATTACAAATACGTTAGGAAATCTTTCTGATCATTGGTATGTTTAGAGTTTTGTGAATCAAAGATCAAATAAACAAATGGAGTTTCTACATTAAGTTTGGCTATGCTAGTGTTTCATTGGAGGGATATCATTACTGGCTTCATCTGGTATACTGAATCTTGCTCTGTCTCAAACCATAATGTAAACGAAAAAAATGTTACCCCTTCAACAAAATATTGTTCGAGTTCCCAGGATGTGGGACTTGAACTGCTTTCCATGTATTTTAGAGAATACACATAAAATGGTATCCCTCCAATACACCACTAGCGTAGCAAAATGAAATTGAAGGACCAATATATACCTTGTACATAACGCAGCTGCACATTGAGGATTAGCCTAGACAATCAAGTTGTACACAAAACAATTAGCAGCTTGGAATTTCCAGTTCCATGTACTAAGCAAAGTCAAAACCCTGTTTATAAATATAACGAATAACACACCCGTAGTATTTAACACTGCTGCAATTTGAGAATTTGTCAATGAGGCAGCTAAATTACAGACTGAAAACTAGTGAGTAGATATTTCAGGTAAAGATGAAGTTAGGTTATGTTAAATAGCAGGTGCTTAGTGCAAATTCAAAATTGATAGTCGTTTGTTCTGATACTTCAACTGCCATGAAATTATGAAACTATTTTTAATACACCAGATAGATCATGATAATGTTGGAAAGGCAGCCATAGTAAAATCGAAACAGTAATTTCTGAATTAAGACCTCTCAAATTCCCTTGTTAAAATAAGAAATGGAGTAGGGTCAGTAGCGGAAAACGTAGTTCTATACTACTTGCCTACATGTTGTTTTGCAACTTGACGTTTTCTAAGCTATGACTTGCAAAAAGAAACCTGACTGTATTTCCATAAATTCATACTTGATTCATAAAATTTAGAAAACTATGGTCAGTCGTCTTGCCACTTCTTCTTCCACCATTGTCACAGAAAGTCCATTCTACGCGACAAATTTTGACATTAATGACTCATTAATTTAAAATACAAGACAGACGTCAAGTTTCCTTTTAAATCAATCACTCTAATTAAACTTCTAGGCGATGAATGATTAGGCAATGAAAAAATTTCGATGAATAGATTTGTCGATGAAAAGATTAGGCGATGAACAAATGTTGATGAAAAGAGTTCAATGAAGAGATTTCGGTGAATAGTCCGGGAATCCGAGCTAATAATAGGAGGTATTATTTTATGTTAATTGATTGCGCAAATACTCCTTGGTAGAAACATATTTTTCAAATGAACACTTTTCAGGTGCCAGGAAGATTCAGAGACGAGATATACCAATTCCGGTCAATTTTAGGGCGTAGATTACGAATCTGTATTTTGTTTTCTGTAAAACTAATGTTCTGAACCTCTACAGTAGGATTTCTGTATCGCGCGCAAGCCGTGCTTGGCACAGTTCAGCATAAGCACATCATGCATGCCTTTGATCCTCCCTCTTCTCTCTACATTTTGTTGCTCGCGTAAGAGAGCGCGCACTTGCTCTTTCTCGCGCACATAGCACAACATGCTGCTTGCTCCTCCCCCTCCCCCTCACTCTATTCAAGCGCAAGCAAAAAAGAGTAGCGAGAATAGGTTGGAGCAAAGGCATGCATGCTGCGCTTATGCTGAACTGCGTCAAGTACGGCTTGCGCGCGCTACAGAAATCCTACTGTAGAAGTTCAGAACATCAGTTTTACAGAAAACAAAATACAGATTCGTAATCTACGCCCTAAAATTGACCAGAATTTGTATATCTCGTCTCTAAATCTTCCTGGCACCTGAACAGTGTTCCTTGTGAGTAAATACTAATTGTGTTTGGCATACGTGAAATGATGGTGTAACTTACACAGTTATTACACACTATCGGTATATTTTCAAATATATTGCAACAAATTTTTTGCATCATACTGTGGCCCTAAAGCATAGCTTAGTTTGTCTCTCCTTCCCCCTAAAACTCACGCTGTTGGCTTGGCTGGCTTGCCGAGTAGATGATGATCATGATCGGCATTGCCGCAGCCACACCAACCAACACTTCTAATCCGGACGAGTAGCAGAGCGGACGGCTCTGCCAACAAGTCACCAATTTACTATCCTATCTTTTACCTATTTCTTGGTTAGAGTTATTTCTGAGTAATAAAGTAAAAGCCCGGGTTTCGGGTAGTGTGAGTAGTGTCATTGTAAAACAGTCTGTCTCGTCTAGTCGGTTCATTACTCGGTGGCATTAGTCTTCTTCCTCACCCTCATCACCTTCTTCATTCCCCCTTTATGGATTAGGATCCGATAGCCCGACCTAAACCCATAATACACCATTGACATTGTCTTGTTACAATACGCTTTATATCGTTATGCGTTTGTTGTAGTTATTGTAAGTGTACGTGAGCTGTAAAACTGTTATGGTTTAGACCAGTTAAAGTTGAATAAAAAATACATAAAATTCAAGTTTTATATTACAAAGGCCCAGGTTACAAATGATTTTCTCTTCTTTTGCACATATAACAAAACTTAATATTTGTTCTTATTCAATGTTTGCTTAGCTTGTTGCTATAAACACTTAGGAGCATCGATCGAGCTGCAATCAATTTGTAAATTTATGCAATTATCATTCACTTTTCATTTTGCTGATTTGTAGTCTATGTAAAAGTTCATCGTAAATCAAAGTAAAACGAGATTTTGAATTGGAATTTTGTTTTTTCATCCTTTAAATCCATAACCATATTTTAATGTATATTCTTTAAAATAATTTATATGAGCAGCTTTTGTACTTTTTTACTGTTTTCATATTTGTAAAATGGAATTTACACTGCTAGCTACAACTGGATACGTGGAAAAATCTTTTTTTTAACTTTTCGGTTTTCAAGCGTATCTTACTTGATTTAGTTATGCATGAGTTGAGCTGTGAGCTCTGTATTAAAAACGGAGAAAGTTTTTTTTAATTATGCAACCAAACAACTGAAATCTTAAAAAACAGATGCTCTCAAGTCACCCTCAAACACGAGTCGTGTCAGAATCCCTAGTGCAACGTTGATAGCTTTCTCTGTCCCCCTCAAATTCACCTGTCAGAACCAGCAACCAGTTTAGTTGCTAGTCGTACGTGGAGCAATGCACGCGTATTTTGTTGCTTTCACATCTTCCATTTGAGCAGGTTTTGCAACTTCAGTTCACCTATAAGATTTGGGGAAACTTGACACTAGTATATTCTCACTAGTGAAATCAAACTATGTTTATTCAGTAATGTGGATTTGTGAAGAACTTAAAAATGGGTGGATTTTACTACCAAATTGACAAACAGGTTAAAAAATTTTAAAAAGATAACTAAACTTTGGCATTGTTTTTCCAAATTCAAATAATATGATTTTTTGTAACTATGGTTAACTTTAAAGTAAGAATAGTAAAACCAGTTGAGTGCTTTTGTCTCTCAAAAAATACCCAAGCATAACAAAATTTGGGATTTCGTCTGCCCTGATTCAAAGTGCCGACTTAATGGAACGACGAGGGGAAACTGCCTTTTATCAGTAAACGGTACGCTGAGATGGGGAAAAACATGCCTAATGATATATTTCTGTTTATGCGTATAGTGTGTTGACGAAAAACTGGGAGATCTTTTGCAATAGAAAACAAGGGATTCCTGCTGTGTGTGCAACGAAGCAGTATTGCGTGTTGGATAGCCTACTCAAGCAATTGAGAAACTGGGGAAATAAATTGGTTATATCGAAGCTTTGTTGCTGCTTTTGTAAGATTTTATTTCATGATCACTTGTTAGACTCGCAATGTTCGCTAAAGCGTTGTAGGGACAAGATAAATGAATTACTAACTAAAAAGAAAAGAGATTTTTTGTATTCATTATTCCAGTCATCAATTTTGAAAAAAGCACCAATGTTGACAATTGCTTCAACTTAAAGATTTGCAACTTTGCAAGTGTATCAATACGGTTGTAGTTGCATTAATAATAACGCGTTAGGGTTTCTGCACAATACATCATGAATATATGCGTTCAAACTATTCCACCTATTTTGTTTTTCATAAAAACTAAATCTGTTTTCTAGGTCTATTACATAATGCAAATTTTGAAATATGGACAATTTGTCCAGAGGGAAGTATATTAATAAATTGTAATAAATTTCAAAAGTTAAAAAGAAAGTGGAATTTCTGTTTAATGCAACGTTTTAACGGTGTATCTGACGGCACATTCAGTGTTCAGCCAAAACAATTTGCGCAGTTTTAGGTATTCCATGCACCGTATTTAAATAAAGTACTACCACTTCTATTTTGTCTATTACTAAGTAAGTCTGGCGAAACGTGCGTAAGATTGCTTACATTAATAGGTGATGCCGCCAGAAGAATCGGAGAGCAATTTGCACCTCGTAAAGTTCATATTAATTATGAAAGCGGAATGATCATGACAATCAGTTGTGTATTTTCTCCCAACCATATTCAGGGTTGCCAGTTTCACTTTGCACAAATTTTCTGGAGAAAAGTTCAATAGTTTTTATTAGTCAATGCGTATAATGCACACAATAGCGTTAGGCAATGGATTCGACGTTATTGTGCGTTATCATTTTTACCGATTACTCATGTTGACCAGGGAAATATGTATTGAAGTACAGGAAAATTCACCAGACCCTGAAAAACCTTCAATTTCTGTTCAACAAATTCAAAAATTTAATGATTATATGGTAAAAACTTCGGTGGATGACATTGATGCTATGGTTCCTCCAAAATATTTTAATGAGTACGAAAATACAGGTCCACGAACCACCAACAACGCAGAAGGATGGCATACTAATTTGAATCATGATGCTTAAACTCGTCTTTCATTTTATGAATTTTTGTATTTTATGCAACGACTTCAAGTCGAGTTGGATGTTACAAAATTTGATTTAATTCGGGATAGCCCATCAAGACTACGGAAGAATGCTAAAGTAGATGAAAGTATTTTACTTGCAAAATCTAATTATGCAACTGGAAACGTTCTTATACTGGCATATTTAGATAGTGTTAGTATTTCTATTAAATTAGATTAATCAATATTTTGGTATTTGTCCTAAATCTTGAAACATTTTAGTACTGTAGACTACTGATGACTATGTAACGTGATAAAAACTTAAAAACCAAAGATTATATGTATTTATGCATATAAAAAGTGTTTTGATATTGTATTCATTACCCATCTCTGAATATTCTTAAAAACCTGGTTATGCGTTGCAACATTTTTTCTCTTAGCACCCTTAAGCATTCATAATCCGCTATCCATTGTTTAAAGTTAAGGATTAGCTCTAATTCCTTGGTCAAGGGTTTCAACAAATAATCTGCTCTCGCGTTGCTCTGCTCCGCCAATGCAACGACATCATCAAAACAAGTCTTCAAAAGATCATTCAGTTACACTGCACTAATTCAAAGTCCCAAAACAAAACGGATCTTGTAGAAAATAATCCACCGTTTGTGTTCAGTTAACCGCAGAACATTGTGTTGACTTGTCTCTACTTGTCTCTACTTTTTGTAACTGTGATTGGAAGCAAATTTTTTCGCATTGTCAATGTTTGTCAAAATAAAGATCTCAGTAAGTAAACATGTCAGTGTAAACATAAAGTTTGATATTAAACCTATTGCACTTACTTACATAGATGGCCAAAGCTGAATATGTAATAAACACCATGCAATCACTAATTAGGAGAGCACGGAGAAGGCAAATCTGACTAACCATTGCATACATTATTAAAATAAAAATGTTTATAAAGGACTGCCTTGTTATCACATTTACAATGTGGGTCGTAGGAACCTGAGAAATAATTCGTTTAGCGTTGAAACATTAAATGGATTAACTAGCAGTTGCCAAAATATATTCTGACATAATATTTTTTGTTTTATTGCGACTAACGATCTTTTGGCGAGCCTGTCTGCTTCCGATTTACTGGTGACTCTACTGTGCATGCAATGGCAGTTGGACAGGCAACGTATTCCCTCATGGTACATGGCGATTTGACGTGTAAATTGTGTAGCTATTTATGTTCTGTCTATTTTCATGATAAGAAGTTCGAAAAGGATAGGAAATGGAATATCTGGTTTTTTATTACGAATTTTCCATTCCTTTGTTAACTGAAGGTGTTCGAACTTGTATTTTCGATGTTCTTTGATCACGTTCAGTATACGTCATTATTATTGCAAAGGTGATCATTTTAAAAGTTCAAAATTGTGAACTTTGTATTTTTATTGGCTACATTCGGTAGAAAAGTCAAGTTGGATCCAACCTAAATTTGGACTTTGTCAAACGTTCACATTTTCCTTTGTCTCTCTGAGCTTTGCTCGGAAAATAGTAGTTTTCTTGTAAAATCTGAAACGGTTCGTTTGTCACGCTTCATGACAAGTTCATTTTGAAACAACAGAAAGAGACAACAGGCTCCAGAGCAGCCGCATCAACACAGGAAATAAACCAGATTGCTATGGGGATTCCGTGGAGAGACAGGAGTTCAGCAACATTTTCCACAGCCACGTCCCGTCAGCATAACAGATAGCTCATCTATTCGTAAATACGTCAATCAAATCTAAAGGAAGAAAAAAAATTCAAAGTTGTATGAAATATATCAAAGCATATTTTCAAAACCCTGGAAAAACCAAAATTGGAACATGACTGAACACTTGATATTTTCATAACATGAAAGCACGGTTTAAAATTGTTTTACGTTACAAATTGTACTGAAAACAAGGATTCCTGCAAATATTCGATTTCCGTGAAAACATTTATTGCAGATTAGCAATAGACAAAAGAATTTTGTGCTAGAAATGATTAAACCATATTATGAGGATTTGGATATCGAATATAATTCAAAACATGTTGATTCACCGAGAATCCTCCAACCACAAATCCACAATACAGTCATGTGGTGTTGTGTTTCAATAAGATTACGGGGAAAAGCGCTGACTTTCTGGCACAGTGTAAACATTGCTTTTGTCATTTTCTTAATTGAGAAGCGACACAACTTTTTTATTAAATTTATTGCATACCTAACTTTCACGCAGAAAACTCCTACTGGGTTTTTTGTATCCTACGCTTCTGAGCTTCTAAGTTACGTGGTAAAACGTTTTCCTGGATTTTTTGAAGATGTTTTTTTTGTACAAACAAACCCAAAATAAACCGAAGATGTAGACATTTATGGCAATTTGGCAAATATGATGGGAAAGTCTCATGTTATGAGTTTAAAAAAAGCAAGAGATACGCCCCACAGAAATTAATATGAAGTGAAAGAACAAGAACATGAAAATACGTTGCACGGAGAGAGTTGCAAGTTTTAAATTACAAATGACAAATAACTCAAAGAATTTAATTCAAAAATCAAAAATTACAAATAAAACGTACATAAATTACGAAAAAATTCATTCGGCAGTTTTCTCTGTAACTTTACCATAATATGACTCTAAATTTCAAATCAACATAATAATTAAACTAGATGCATTTATTTTTTACTGACTTATGAATACATAGTGTTCATTATATCATGTTAGATTTTATGGACTTACAATCAATTGAAGATCGTCATATTTCAAAATCCACGAAAACAAGTAGGTCGATATTTAGTGTCAAGCTATTAGCTTGAAGCAAATATTCACACACAAAAATTTGTGTTGAATAAACCTAGCGTTAGGGAGTTAATGCATTTAAAGTTTAAATGATTTTGAACAAATAGTGCTGCAAGAGTGCATTATTGATGAAATAAAATTTATGGCTGTATTCAAATGGAATAATCGCAGTGGCCGAACAATTTCTGACCAAAACATTTTGAAACAGTTAATTATTTTTGTAATTTCCCTGTTAGATTTAACGACATGTACGTTTTTGCGCCACCAGTGCTAAACCAGTTTACAACTGTTTATGGTTCTTTAAAAAACGCTGATTTTAATGCCGTTTGTATTTGCTTTAGCGCTGGTGGCGTAGTAAAGATGATTAAAGATAAAATTAACAGGGCAATAAAAAAATAATTAACTTTTTGAAAATTTATTCGAAATTGTTCGGCTACTTTTATTATCTCATTTGAAAATAGCCAGAAATTTTATTTAATCGAAATTGAACTTTTACAGCACTAATTGTTCAAAATCATTTAAACTTTAAATGCCTATAACTCTCTAACGTTAGGTTTATGCAACACAAAATGTTTTGTGTTATGATTAGTATTCATTAGTAGCACCTTTATATTTTGTGTTTATAATATTTATGTACAAGTACTTGCAGATATTTGTACTTGTGAAGGTCGAGAGATGAACAGAGACTTCAAAGAGATTAAAGAAATGATTGACGTTAAGCATTAATCCCTGGGGTCGACTTTTGCACAAATCTGCGGATGATACACAATCAAATTTATTCAAGTTTTCACTGGTCTGGGACGCGGGACCCTACCTAAATTTCTGAACTACAAGTCGGATGGTTACGTTTAATAGCTCATTTAAAAGAGCAACTCCAGAGTTGTGTGCGCATGATCCGATTTTTGCCAAAACATTTTGCAGAAATGAGCTTCAGTTGCTCAATACCCACACTTTTGCAAAATATGTTTGCAAAAATTGGATCATGATCACACAACTCTCGACAACACCGGACTGTCAAGTAATAGTACTTGAGTTGCACTTTTGAATGAGCTATTAAACGTAACCATTCGACCTGTAGTTCAGAAATTAAGATAGGATCACAGGCGAGTAAGAACTTGAATATGGCCCTTTATATGATATGTTTCTCTAAGAGGTACACCGTTTTATTTAGTTATGTTCAAGAGCGTACCCTAAAATGTTGATTTGATAATGAGATACATTTTTGGCTAACGAGGTTGACATTTATTTTACAACTCTAGCTTTCGATTACTAGTTGCAATTTTTGATGATTTGAGTTTTTGTACTTTATATATTTAGAAGAAAAAAGATTTGTATTTTGGAGCCTTTGTAATAAAAACTTTGAAATTGGTGTATTTTGTAATTTGTATTTTTGTGTATCCCCCCTAAAACCTAGAGAAACAGCCTGACAAACACGCAACAAACTATATCTTATGAATCTCACCAGCTTGGCAGCAAACCAATAGTGTTAATGATTGTATAGTTATGGCGGCGGATTCAGTTCTGATAAGTACGTATAGTATATATAATTATACAAAAAACACTGTCATTTAAAACCACAAAGAAAACAATTGTGCACAATGAAATATGTTCAAGTTGCTAATTGGAACTTGTTAAGAAACACAAAGGAACAAAAGGTTCGTCCTCCTACGCATTTTAAGGTGTCGGGAAAAGTCGTACATCTTTCTATTCATGAATCCATTTCCAATTATTGTATAACATAAACTGAGTGAAAGCACAAAAACGTTTTACCACTGCCATTCCAATGTGAACTGCTTTCAGTGGTGATCCAGTTAGAGCAATAACCAGTCGCATTTTATCAGAGTTTGAAGGAAGTCCACACTTGACTTAGACGAGTTGTGCACAAAAGATTAAATATTTTTTAAAAAATTGGAAAACTTTTATTTTCAACCATTTGTCCAAGCTTGTGCTTCAATCTTTCACAAAAATGAAAGGAACAACAAATGTGTATTTAATGTGTGGCCTAATTATTCTCACTACGTTTGCTGGCACTGCACTCTTTTTTGTAACGTTTCCGGTAAGCAAATCGCCATTTTCAGATATGTAATATAATATAAAGTTTCTATCAAGAACCAAATACTTTAACGTTTTAGGGTTACCGGGGAAGGTACCCGACATGCATTAAAATTCAGAAAGAAAGTGGTACGCATACGGCAGTTTCGGTAAGTGGTCGGCAGTATGAATATCTGAATCCCGAATTCGGGCAGATATCGATTGGTGGTACAAAAGCCGAAGCATTAAGAAAGTGGGAACAAGAATCGTATCTGTATGTGGGCAGAATTCCGGATTTCGGAACAGACATAGCTGAGGTAGCCATGCTGTTTGCCGGATTTGGAACGACTTTGGCCCGAATCTTGCCAGCACCCGCCGGACTAGCATAGAGTTCATCGCATTGCCCCGGCGGCAAAGTAAAAACTGGCTCTTGTCGGCATGCAATGTGTTTCATTGCCTTAGAAGTCAATTGCGCTACGCTCTGCTCAATGTTATGATCATCATTCGGTCGACTGCAGTGCTGTGCTAAATTGATTCTCTGTTCATCATTTTCGGAAATTAAAAAATCTACGGACATAATGCCCTCATTCTGTATCGTTTGGTTCCCTAAAGAAAAAACAATCGAGGTAGTAACCTCTGTGTGGCTGACGTGTCATAATAATCAGTGTTATTGGCCGGTAAATGTGAAAGGAACCCAATTAGTGGGACTTGTTAAAAATCACCGCTTTCCTCCAACTCATCAGTGGATACTTTACAATTTACAAGTTTTAAAGTCCACATGTAAGGTTTTCCCGGATATTCTATGAAATAACGTTGGTAATTGTAACTAAAATGTAGGTAGTTTATAAAATGTTCATTTGATGTCCGGGTTACAGATCAATACGACAAGGCAAGGGCTGCTGCTATCAAGGCATGTAACGGCATAACTGACCTGGCAACAACTGAAGAAGAAAATCTGGGAAGAGGAAAACGAGTAGCAACATTAGCACAGCCCGACAACCCTCCAATACGAAAGAGAAGGTAACGCCCATTCGAAAGCGATCAGGCAAGCAGTGTGGACGGATCCAACGGCAGCAGTTCATCATTTGTTTTCCCGGACAACACGGCGTCCCCATCAACTTTACTTGGATTTGGATCTCACAAGGAGAATTCTATTGCTTCCAAAACAGGTAATTACAACTACTATACTAATAAATCCAAATTAGTACGAAAATACTTCCAGATCAAAAATGTCTTGGTTGAATTTTGTTTGAAGGGTCTGTCTCTTGTCCAAAATACTTCAGTTCCGGAGAGGACTCCAGGACCGCGTTTGGTCTTAAATGCTCCCTTGCCAGTTAATTCAGGTACAAAAAACAGTTGTGAGTAGGTATATAAATAACAGATGTAATAAAATTGAAAGTTTATTAAAATTCAGTTTTTTAGTTCCAGGGATCTGCCATATCGGACATTAGTGCATTTGCACCCGGCTGGAGAATAGATTGGTTACTCCTAATAGTCTTATTTTTTTCTAGTACACGTTATCAATGGTTATAAAAGCAAAAAATCAAATTCCAGGATATCAAGTAACAACCACCCAGTACTTACAACGGATATCGGATAATCAAGAAGAGCTTTTACGAAGGACCGCTGGAACAAATGAGCCTTCTGGACCACCCATTGATCCACCAAATTTGCTACCGCTGGCGACTATTCGGGACTTTGATAACTTCAATAACTGGCTTGCTGCTCTGAATTACTTGTTATATGTAAGCATTTTGAATTCCTGACAAAATAACTGGGTATAATGAACTAACTGAACTAAGTTTTATTTAATCTGAACGTTAGTCCAAACAACTGGAGGTCATAGGTGGGAAGGACGGAAGAAGCATCACAAAGCGCTTGCTGTCTACTCTGTTGGAAACGATTTAGCAAGTGACCTTAGCCTAACCGGAAGGGGAAAGAAATCCAGCTGTGGATTCTTCGAAGATAAAAATCCTCGGCCTATACTGTCATTACTATACGGTATGTTGCCACCCAAGCGATTACTACCATTATGTTCAAAGTTATCACAATAAAAAATCAAATTTGGAAATTTAGAGACGGTGCGACACACAAAGAACGGCCAATCAACAACGAACGAAGAGATCAACCAGTATATTTGGGAGTGGTTAAAACGAGCATCGGACAGAGCTGGCGGTCGTGAAAAAAGGAGAAAGCGACAATGTCCACTAGAACAACGCTTCGGAAGTATTCAAGGAGGAGTGAACAACGAAGGAGGAAGGAGCGACTAGAAAGAGTAATTGAAGCCATTCGGAGAAAGCTTGCAAAAAATCGTGTGTTGAATTTAAGTGTACCAAACAAGAGAATCGCAATTTCTGCTAGTGTGAACAGCACAAGCTTGTCTACACAATTTAATTTTTATAGTTCTCTTTTAGGAATTCATTACGTGGAAAGTCCACGAAGTGTTGTAGTTACCATTAATCCAAAAACTTTATTATGTAAAGTAATGTGTTTGCCTTAAAATGACTCGTATATTTGTGTTCCGCTTCTTCATACAGTATTGTAATTTGAAAATGTGGAAACTTTAAATTTAAATACAATGTTATAAATAAATGTATTGTTTTGAAACGCCTTCTACGGTTTTCATTCAATGCTTAACTACCACCAGCACTAAATTGCATACTATTTCACGCATCCAAACCGAATTCGGGAGAAAGATGGCTATTAGTAGGTTAGCCGAAAACTGGCTTTCTGGCCGAATTCGATTTGCCGACTTAGGCCCGAACGTTTTTCAAGCGACACTCCCGGACCACATGCCGAAGCGTATTGCCGACCTTTATTGGAAATCGGCCCACCTTTGTTTTGCATGTCGGGTATGCGGTTCTGAAAGTGCTAGCAGCAAATCTTGTAATTTCTCTTGGAACTATATTGGCGGTTAGCTTTACAGCGAGGCTTCTAGCACACATGACAGCACATTTTATCCTTGCCCTGATACCTGTATTTTTTTACATTTTATTCAACATTCAAAAAATAACTAGTTTTTCTGATGTACCTTTATTTTGATATAGCTGGCAGGACTAAACATTTTCTGGAACATATTGCTGCTTCTCTCAGTCTCAGATATGCTGGAGGATTTACCACAAGCTAACTTTCTAATTTTGTGGCGTTTACTCATCTCTCTATTGTTTGTGCTTGCAATGTGGTATATTTTTTAATCATTTGGTTGACTAATACTTAGTGAACCTCGGTCGGTTGGTATGGGTTTCGTAAGGCTAATATTTGAAAACCCATAACTAAATTACTATTTATGGGTTTCCTCACGTCAGGTTATAGCATATCATGTATATAAACAACTTCCTACATAAGCAAATTTTACCAGCGATGATTTATGTTATCAGTTTTTTCCAGTTAGTCAGTAAGTAGTGTTGTTATATTTACTCTGCACACAATTCCAGTTTTATTGTTTGTCTATACTAATACCTAGGTATTAGTAGAGACAAAGACAGAGTGAAAGACCGTAATCGAATGAAAAATCAAATTAAGTAGACGCACAATCATTTAACAGTTTGTGAATTATCTTGCTTGTGTATTATTTAGTCAATTAGGCAAAATAACTATTCCTAATATAGGTTGTGATTCTTATTTCCAATAGCCAGCCCCAACAGTAGTGATCGCAAATTTGATTTGGGGTTTGTTGAGCCAAAGTAGTAGCTGAAAGATTTACAAGGTGCAAGTTCAGGTGCAAAATTAAATTTAAAGTCTGTTTTATACAAATAGTGATAGCAAAAATCGAAAACTAATCGCGATTAAACCAATTTTTGTCTAAAAGTTTTATCCAAAATCGGAAACAGTTTGGTCGATAAAAAATCGTTTGTAAGCGTTTAATACAACAATCGGATCGGAATTGGAATTAATTGCGATTTTTACATACTGGTCATTTTATGTGTGCGTGGTAAACCAAACATGAAAGAATGATTGCTATGTAAGTCAGGAACTTCATTACAAAGCAGATTTACATAATTTATTTTTGTTTATATTGCGTTTTCAAATTTTTTTATTATTTGTGAATTTCTTTATTTCAATTTGTCAAGCCTAAATTAGATTTTGCGACATAAGTTCTGTGGTTAGGAAAAGTCGCGATTTTATTCCTTAACAAACGTTTTAAACACTAATGGAATCGCAATCGAAAATGTTTTAGAAAATCGAATCGGTTTTACCTATTATCCAAACGTATCCATCCAAAATCGGATTGAAAATCGTTTTGGAATCGCGATTAATCGTTTGCCTTCACTATATAAAAACTCAGTTTGCTTTTTACTTTCTTATCCTGCTTCTCGCTCAAAATGCATTTGTTTTTTATTTCTCTTCTCAAAGTAGAGCAGTGCTCTACCAGCACAGCTGACGTAAAAAGCACGAGAAAGTGACGCGATAAACTGTTAGTCAAACCATTCAAATGTCTGAAAGACTAGCTATACGTGACACTGTTCGTCACGCTATATTGACTCTGAATACGTGAAAGCCCATAGAAGAAAATATCTCGACTTACAGTTTAGTCATAGCTTCTTGTTAGGAAGCATTGACATGACGAAATGTTAGCTCTGAAAAGCTTCTGCGATGAAATGCTTAAAATCAGGCATGGTGGTGGGTTTTATTACTGGGCTGGGCAACCCATTTTTACCCGTTTTTACCCATGCCCACTTAGCAAAAATTTGTGTGGGTTTTATTGGGTAGGTGGGTATTACCCATTTTACCCATTAAAACCCACTGGGTAAAATAAAAAATAAAAAACTGGGGTAAGCCGATACACACATTTATATGGCTCAGCTGTAAGCAATATTATTCTTAAATAAATAACAGAAAACAAGCAATCAAACCAAAACACAATGTGTTTGTCAATACACTATACTCTCTTACATCCATCTATTTACTAGACTAAACAAACGCACACGTTAGCATTCAGGAATTGTGAAGTTATTCGTGGCATTCTATTCTGGCGTGCAGGCTGAATTAATTGGGCTTATCAATCATATGAACTTGCGGAAGACAAGAGACGGACAACGAATTTTGCAACTTTGCGGAGAACAAGGGACAAAGATTTTTGTACAACTCACCACCAAAAACCTTTATACAGTATGGAAATAGCGAAATCTTAGGTAGGTGGTCAAGATACAGCTCGGAAGCAGAATTGATTGGGTTTATCAAACGCTTGCCGTAAAAATGAGGTTTGAGCTGTGCGTGCCAGTTACACTTATCATGGCCGTGTCACAATCACCCCACCTGAAAGAAATGTGTCGAGACGCAAGTCAGTGCCGGATCTAGTAGAGTGATGGTAGGAGTTTTCGGAGGAGAACATTCTTGCTGTGGATTGCGAAATGGTGTTCAAGACTGTTTGGAGGAAATCAAATGGGAAACCACGATGCAAGTTACAGGTACCGTAATGGTTAGGTGGTTGGAAATTGGAAACGCCAAGTGCAAGTTTATCAGAATAAAGCTGCTGTGATCAACATCTGGATGGCACACTTACTATCTTAACTTGACGCTGTCCTTGCTGATTCAAGCCATAGCTACACAATACGCGGCTAGCTTTGGTTGAATATAAGATTTTTCAATGGTCTTATAATGTTACATGTATTTAAATAGGGAACCCGTTTTTACCCAATAAAACCCGAAAAAACCCTAAATTCCCCATAAAAACCCGTTTTTGCCCAGCCCATGGGTTTTTATAAAAAACCCGCGGGTACCACCATGCCTGCTTAAAATGAAGTGTTTGCAATGAAAATACCGGATTGCTCACCATCTTTGACTTCAAAATTTAACTGACATACAAGCAATTGTTGTTTAACCTGATGGAGCATTCTGGTGTCCTACGTCGTAATTGTACAACGTTCTATTGGAACGTGCATTTCGTAGTGCTTTTGCTACATATGTGGTGTACAAACTTGTGCTCCTTAATCTTACGATGAACTTCTAGCCACCTTGTCGGCTTTTCATCAATATATTATCTTGAAACAATTTAAACACTAATTTATCCATCAAAAAATATTTTGGAGATAAATGAATATGGTTCTTTTGGCTTGGAGTAAATGTTTGAGGTTTGCTTTGATTAAAGCTGTTTTCATGAGCCACAACAAAAATGTTGCTTATCAAAATCATTTAGTTTTATAATTGATTTCAGTTTGCTTTTTATTTAGCATTATATCATTTATTGTTAAAATGTGTAAAAATGTATGTCAACCGTCAACTTGAAAAAAAAATTATATATTATTAGCTCGCTGCTTCAGCAGGAGAGCTATTTAAGATATCGGTGTCCGTTTGTCCGTCTGTCCGTCCGTCCGTCCGTCTGTAGACAATATTTTTGGGCTTTTGGGCTCTAAACCAGGGTATACAGGCTCTAAACCAGGGTAAATGGGCTCTAAACTAAGCAAAATGGGCATATAAGAAGCCCAGGTGGGCTTAAATCAACCAAAATGGGCTATTATTAGCTCGCTGCTTCTGCAGGAGAGCTATTTAAGATATCAGTGTCCGTTTGTCCGTCTGTCCGTCCGTCCGTCCGTATGTAGACTTTATTTTCGGGCTTTTGGGGTATAAACCAGGTTAAATCGGCTCTAGACCAAGTTAAATCGGCTCTAGACCAGGTTAAATCGGCTCTAGACCAGGTTAAATCGGCTCTAGACCAGGTTAAATCGGCTCTAGACCAGGTTAAATCGGCTCTAGACCAGGTTAAATCGGCTCTAGACCAGGTTAAATCGGCTCATTAGCTCGCTGCTTCAGCAGGAGAGCTATTTAAGATATCGGTGTCCGTTTGTCCGTCTGTCCGTCCGTCCGTCCGTCTGTAGACTTTATTTTTGGGCTTTTGGGCTCTAAACGAGGGTATAAAGGCTCTAATCCAGGGTAAATGGGCTCTAAACCAGAGTAAATGGGCTCTAAACTAGGCAAAATGGGCATATAAGAAGCCCAGGTGGGCTTAAATCAACCAAAATGGGCGAATATAACTTACTGCATTCATCGAGGATTTTGTCGTAGGATCTTTTGACTACTTAGACACTCATGGTTGCTAGCAGCGAGCATTTTTCAATGGCTTACCATGGATGTTTATTGGTTATAGAACGCATCCATAATATGTTTTAGTTTAATTTATTTGACACGAGTCTAAATAAGATTATGTTTATCATCCAATTTGCTCTGCTCAGTTCCCAAGTGGTTCAGTAAAATTGCTTCGTTGCTGTTAAGAAGAGCAACTCAAATGCTTGGTGACAAGAAAAAGGTTTTGAAACAGTTCTGAAATATAAAGGCAAAAGTTAAATGTCAACTGTAACTGTCGTGCTCCATGGTTTCTTGCAGCATCTACAATTTACTTGCTGTCGTAAGTATACCTAAAATACAAGTTCAGTTTTCAGGATTAAGATTACTTGCGTGAAACAACGGGAGTTATGAATTAGGATTACGCGAGTTATCTTATGCAACGCCAATGATATTTATAGACTATCTGTACTTCACTACTGTCAAGCGCATTTATAAGCTTGAAATAAGCATTTTGTATGTACCAAATGTAGTCTGTCAAATTGACTATACCTGCATTATAATTAATTAAATATTATCCTTTAAAATTTTCAAAGTACATGCAAAATAAAATCAAAATGTATGCTGACAATATAAATAATTTGCTTTCTGAATATATAAGAATTATACCAGCCTAGCATGATTTTGTTTCTTGTCGAAATATTGAATTGTTGTAGAACATCCTCTGTTATAAAAATAAAAAATATAACAATTGAACTTTAGCTTAACTAGTGCTTGTGCTTTGTTGTTTCGTAAGTAGTGTGAAAATACATTTTTGCCATTCATGATCAGCAAAGTTGAACAAATTTTTAAACTTGTATTGCGGTCGTTTCCTAAGCAAACGGTTAACCAAAAAATAAATAAAAAAGACATTTGGCTAGGTAGGATGAAGTTTCAATACGTGTAATCTGGCTTACCACCACTCCTGACCTGTGGTAACTTTTGGATTAGCTTCAGTTTCAATTGTTGCATTTTATAACTTCATCTCATTTTGCTCGAATAATCTTTCAGGATTAACTTACGTTTAAGCCTATGTTACATAATTTGAATAATCATTAACCGAGTATAAACTCGATCAAAATCCAGAAATACCGTTAGGTTATGCGCTCCTGTGTGCATTATATTTTTGATTTGTACTTACGAATAAATATGTTTGCATATAAGAGTAGCTGGTATGTGAAACAAAATTACAAGCAAATCCGCCGCAAGCAATTTGAGAATCATAAAATTTGGTTTAGTTTGGATTTTTGGTCTCCTAAAACCGTCAGACCCACCAAACAAATCGGCTAAATATAAAAGAATGTCCTATAATTTTAAGAGGTAATGGTTGTAGGACACTACGAGTTTATGCATTTTGTAACTTTAATTTGCAATCCGACGTTTCGGCTCGTTTTACACAAGTTCTCATAAGGGTAGGGAAATTTGAAAAGAATGAAATGAAAATACAATATTCTCTACACTACTTTTTAAAATAAAAAAGACTGTCCACTGCACTCACAATTGCCGTCAATTTTATGGAAAATCGAAAGCAGTTTCAATCAGTCAACAGGTTTCGGATCGAGTCCGGAAATGTCATTATAGCCCAGAAATGGTTCTAATACCCTGCAAGCCAAGCTGATTAAAAATCTGTAGTTAAATGTGGAGTTCTATGCTAGCTAACGTTGGAGGTTTGGCAGCATTGATTTTCACACAACACCAAAGTATATTGAATATTGTCATTGTGAGAAGAATTAGCAGAAGGAAAGATCGTGTTACTTTTAAACCAATCCACAGGGTGAGAGAGAGTCGAACAGCAAATTGAAGAATTGGCTGACTATTTGTAGGGAACGAATCCTAAAAGACGTGATATGCTGGATCCAAGGTCGCAAGTACGACCTTAAAATGTAATACCAAGCAATTCACATATTTCGAGAAACTCAGTTAATGCATTAGAAATCCTACTACATCAACATTGCGATTTTTCTTGCGCATCCGTGTTTACTGTGATGACGTTGATGGTAACAATTCAACTTCCATAAACAGTATATTTGACTTTGAAACAAATCCTCTCCGTGTGTTACCAATTCAATGTTAAGAAACAGGAAAATTGCAAACATCAACACCTCCACGTAAATATGGATATAGATATCCGGTAAGCTTTGGTTTAAAGCGCAAAAATTATCACAATTATGTGAAAACAAGAGTGAGCTTCAAAGAAGCGATCTTCATACAGAAGAGACCCAACAACATCAACCGGAACACGGGCCTGGATATCACTCCCTGGATACCATTAGCACTGGACCTCATATAATTTTATCTTTTATAATATGTGAACCAATTTTTAAAAGTAATGTAGTTCCCTTTTCGCTTTGTTTTTTCTTGTACAAATTTCTCCTGAAGAAGAATACGGCAAGTATTTGAAAGCTTGAGATTTTTAATAAACTAGCAACCTTTAAAGCCAAAAATGTCTACATCTAACAATTATAAGGGTTGGAAGGATATCAAAGATGAACTAAAAAGTATTGGTGGCACACATCTACTACGCACTGTTCGAGAACTAACAAAACTTCACATAAAGAGAACTATTCACCTCAACAAAATAGCCTTTTACAAAAGATGTAAGAAGGAAGGCATAATACCAAAAGGGTTCCGCATAAAGCTTAATACCCAAGAATGCAAAAAGTCGGATCTGTTGAAGTCAAAGACAATACTGGAACAAAAACGTCTAAATGCGGAAATAAATTCATCCTATGCTTTCATTAAACACTCAGAAGCTGACGTAATCAAATATGAGCAAACTTCTGGATAGATATGCCAGTCATCTTTTCCCCAACATTATGCATCTAATCAACATGCAGAAAGACCGGGAAAATACTAGGACTAAAGACCGTCAAATAAAAAAGTTCAAGTCATTACACCAGGAGAAAATAAGTCAAGAATCCAAAGAAATTCACAGACTTCTGAACATCGTTCCCAAATGTGTGGAAAATCGGAGTTCCAAGGAATTCTCTGAAGCTGAACTAGCTACGCTGAGTCTAGGTTTGAACTATGCATTACCTGACCGTTCCATCGAAACAGGAACTCTTGAAACAGTAATGTGCGTGGAAAAGATTCTTGGTGAAATTGACGAAAAAGAGGTGGATGTTACAACAAAAGACAAGGTCCGCAATGAAGTTTCTCATGCTTTGAAAACCTTTTTGAACAAAGAAAGACTGCATCCTAAGGTACCAAAATGGATAGCTTCTTCAATTGCATCTCTCAAACAAAATACGGACATCGTCATAACCAAAGCCGACAAGGGTAACATGACCGTTGTTCTTGACCGAACTGAATATGACGAGAAAATTGAGACTTTAATCGCGGAAGGTCCTTACGAAGAAATAGATTTTAATCCTATTGAGCCATACGAAAAGAAGATCAAGCAAGTTTTATTAGATTTGAGCAGAGCAAAGAAACTAGAAAAACACACGTACAGTTACATTAGACCTGATTCAAAGAAATGTCCCATTCTATACGGATTACCCAAAATCCACAAGCCTGGAATGCCCATGCGACCAATTGTGGATTATCGGTACACTCCTGGATACTACCTTAGCATTTTTCTCAAGGCTATTCTGAAATTCATAATTTCCGATCACGAGAGTACGTTGAAAAACTCATACGAATTTGTGGACAAAATCAAGGATCTGATTGTAGGACAAATGGAAACATTAGTATCCTATGACGTTGTGTCTCTGTTCACTAACGTTCCTGTGGATGTATCCATCAAAATTGCACTAGATCTCTTACAGCGCAATACTGAATGGACATCGTGTGCTGATAATCTTACTTTGGGAGATGTTTCCACTCTATTATTTTTGGTTTCCGAAAATTTCATAACATGGAGAGGAAAATTCTACAGGCAGACCAAAGGTACACCTATGGGTAGTCCCTTATCACCAATACTTGCCGAGATCTATCTCCAAAACATGGAAAATCAACTCTTACCCTCTATACCGCACATCAAATTCTGGGTCAGAAGTGTAGACGACGTCTTTGCGATCGTCAGAAAAAGGAAAGAAAACGACATCTTATCAATCTTAAATAATTTCCATATTGACATCAATTTTACAATGGAGTTGGAATCAGAGAATAGCATAAATTTCCTGGATGTTACAATAACACGGAAACCAAATGGCTCATTAGGAAGAAAAGTTTATAGAAAGCCAACTCATACGAATCGATATTTGGATTGGACTTCCCACCACCATAGAAGCCAGAAGGTTAGCGTGATTGACTCGCAGACAGTTAGGGCATTGCGGATCTGTGATGAGGATTCATTGCAAAGTGAACTAGACTTTGTAGAATCTGTTCTCATTTCAAACGGATACCCACGCAACATTGTTCATAAAAGGATGACAACAATTGTCGATCGACAGTCACATAATTCAACAAAAGATCCTACCGAAGATCGAAAATGGGTAGCAATACCTTACATTGGAATAGTCACATATCAAATCGCAGGGATAGTAAGGAAAAACCTGAACAGGGATTTGGGCTTTTTCACCGGTTTCAAACTAAGCAGAAGTTTAAATAACTTCAAGGATTCTGCTCCCAGGATGCTAGCAGGAGTTTATGAAATTCCTTGTGACTGCGGTTTGGTATACGTTGGAGAAAGTAAGGACGTTGACAGGAGGAAAGGGGAACATGCTGCTGACTTAAGAAATAATCGCACTGCTCAATCTGCTTTGGCTGAACACAAGGATATGAACAGCAACCATAATTTTAATATTGACGGCACCGTCATTCTTTGTTACGAAAGTAGATGGTTCCAACGAACCTTCAAAGAAGCGATCTTCATACAGAAGAGACCCAACAACATCAACCGGAACACGGGCCTGGATATCACTCCCTGGATACCATTAGCACTGGACCTCATATAATTTTATCTTTTATAATATGTGAACCAATTTTTAAAAGTAATGTAGTTCCCTTTTCGCTTTGTTTTTTCTTGTACAAATTTCTCCTGAAGAAGAATACGGCAAGTATTTGAAAGCTTGAGATTTTTAATAAACTAGCAACCTTTAAAGCCAAAAATGTCTACATCTAAGAGTGAGCTTGTAAAGCTATGTTTATGTTTGTTCTGTAAAACACAATGAGACGTTTTAAATGACGTGTTACTTTATACTTTTGGTTGGAAATGATTGATGGCAAGGCTTCTTCCACTAATGACGTCACCTTAAAAACCAGATTTTTCGAGTGACCCAGTGACCCTTGTCACTATTTTGTAACATTAGAGGATAGGGCACTTAACATAGGCCGTTACCTTTTGTCCCGAGTGACCCAGGGAACCCAAAAAGTGATGTCATTGACGTGTCTGCACATGAACTTGCCATACAATTCTTCGTTTAGTTCAAACGCCTTTCACATTAATCGAGTAGACATGTTGTATAGAAGTCAGCATAGTATCCTCCTATCATATAAAAGTGCTGTGTTTTCCTTAAATTGCTAATGCATTATTTGCTTTTCTCTGCTGCAATATAAAGAATGTACTGATTAAGTACATTGGCAAATGTTGCTTTAGGACGTAAAATGCCTGTTTAAAACAAAATACGATCCATTTTTTAAATAAATATTAAAAATATTCAGACAAGAATAGTAGTTGTTTCGGTACTTTCTTTATATAATCTTTACTGATGCAAGGGTAGTGGAGCTGTTTCCAGTATACACCCACACGGATAGGAAGAATAAGGTCAATTTAACTTTTAGACTGCTTTCATATAATGACTGTATCTGCTCCGCGAGCGAATGGGACCAATTATTTGCCCAAAAGTAAAATCAATATCCAGTAACAATTCCAAACGCAAAAATTGAATTAAAATCAAAGCCGGTGAGGTGTTAGTCTCTTTTGGAATATACTAAGGAACTTCTTTTAAAAGACGCAACACTTAGTGCTCGTACAAACCTAAGTATAGAGGATATTCTACATGCTATGGAATTATGCTTGAGATGTACCTATTTCCAGTATAAAGGAACGATTTATGAACAAGTGGACGGTTGTGCTATGGGAAGTGCGCTCTCAGTAATTTGTGCTGAAATTTTTATGCAAAAACTCGAATCAACCATCATTGACAACAATTCACATGTCAAGTTTTACGGGAGATTTGTTGACGACATACTAGCCGCTTTTCGCCCACGCCAGATTGCTCTCATCGAAGAGCAGCTTAATTCGTTTCATCAAAACGTTCAATTTACTCATGAAACTGAGGACAAAGGGCAAATACCGTTCTTGGATTTATTGATTCAACGGGAAAAAGATGGGAGCTTTGATTTTGAGATTTACCGGAAATCAACGCACACAGACAAGTACCTTGACTGGGACTCGATTCACCCTTCTGCACACAAAACGACAGTACTGAACACGCTTGTTCAACGTGCATTGAAAATTCTGAAAGGAGAAAAGTTAATTAAAGAACTGAGACATATTAAAAATGTTCTAGTTCATAAAAATGGATATCCTCTTAATTGGGTGATGTCATCAATTCGACGTATTAAGAACAATTTTGGTAAACCCAAAGTCTCTTCTCAAAACGAACTACCCAGGATCATACTTCCTTATCTTAAAGGTTTGACTGAAACTATTGCATCATAACACGGAAACTAGGAAATTCGATTGGATACATCCCTTTTACTAGGATGTCTGACATTCTGACTTCTCATAAAGATAAGTTACCTAGTATCAACGCGGGGGTATATACGGTCAAATGCACTTGTGGATTTGTCTATATAGGCCAAACCGGGAGGGACTTATCCGATAGAATAAAGGAGCACAAACGCCATTGTGCCAACGCTGACTTGCAATCTGCTATATCGGATCATGTATGGAGTAATTCGGACCACCCTGAAAAACACTCCATACTTTGGGATGAGGCAGCAGTAATAGAAAGGGAGCATGACAAAATTTTACGGGAGACGAAGCAGTGCATTGCCATTCGCAATGCCAGAAAGGATGGGATCCCACTTATGAACCGGAAGGAGGAACGTGGTCGTGACTACATACCTAAATTCTGGACATCTCTTCTTGCTATTTTATATAGTTTTAAAATAAGAAATGTTCATGTGAATGATTGATTTCATTTTGCTGTCTATTCATAATTTCCCTGAAGAGGACCCATGTTATAAGGGTCGAAACGTTGGAATAAAATTGTTATTTTACTTAACACTCGCTGAAGCCCAAAATCATTTTACCTCAAGTAATAAAAAAGAAGAAGATGTTAATACAAAGTTTTCGAGTTTACAGAAATAAATTTTTCAAATAATAAGAACTGAACCAGTGATGATAAACCATAAAAATGCTCGCTGCTAAAACATAAAGATCATACACATATAATACAACACCTTGATTTTTGAAGAGAAAGGTCCGGAACCATTTTGCCTGGTTCACAGCCCATTTAGGTAAAAACTACAATAGGTAAAACATCTCTGTAATAGATAATGCTAATGATAAACGGAATTCGTTGTTATTAGCCTATTTTAGCTGATTTAGGGCTGAATTCATCTGACTTATAGCATGCTTTAGGCAATTTTTGGCTTAATATTTAGTCGACTTAGGGCCTATCATAGCTGGTTTAGGAACATGTTAGCTGCTTCAGAGAACATTTTGGTTGGTTTAGGGCCCAAAAACTAAAGTAGACGGACACACAGACACACGACATCTTAATAGGCTCGTATGCTGAAGCAGCGAGCTAATAATTGACCCCAATTAGACTCCATATATACAAAAGGACTATGCAACCTAAGGGCAAAAATTTTGACCTCCCAGTTTATTGTTGATTCTGATAGAGCTTTAAAAGCTCTACAATTTTGCAATTTAAAGTATGTCCTTATCTCCTAACGTTGCTGAGATATGAAGGTGTTTGTAATTTTCGCTCCCGTAAGGCCCCATAGTAAACATACTTTTTTCAAACTCATGGCTACCCATCGCGCCCACTTTTGATTTCCAATTTTGATAGCATTTTAAAAAGAGCTTTAAATGAGGATGTTTTTCAGAAGTTACTGGAGTGGTCTTCTTGCAAACGTCGAAGTTGTGGTAGGTCAAACTTGGAGGTGTTTTTTCGGAACAACTTTCTTTTAAATCGTTATAGCTTCCACTACACACCTCCTATTTTTAATGTTAATACCAATATTAAAAGAGTAATTTCTGTAGATTCTACCGTAGAAAAAGTCCGGACAAAATGTCTGTAGTTGCAAAAGTTATGAACAAGGCCAACAGCCGGATGCAGATTTATTCCTTCACAGGATGCAAATTTATTCGTCGTAGGATGCAAATTTATGCAATTATTTTTTTCAATTATGCTAGTTTATGCAATTTTATTATTTCGTTGAATTGCGTATTAAATTAAGGGTGAAGGGAAACGGAAAATTATTTTAACAAACTTATTTCAATTAAAAAAAAGTTTATAGTGACTGAAAATTGAAAAGACTAACGCATATTTCTTAAATGAGATACTTTTTTTACGACAGAGTATTTTAGATGACTAACGTAAACGTGGTCACTAACTTTTCCTTGTAAGTCAATGCAGAACAAAACGCCGCTTCAAACTATAAGCGCATTTATTATATAACCTTTTAATTGAGCCAGACGAATAAACTTCTGGAATTCTAGCAGTGTTTCTAAATTCAGTCAGCCTTACTGCTTTGCTCTAAGATGACAATTTATGATGATAAGATGACTAGGCGCCTTGTTTCGTTGTTTCAAAAAGTGTTGACGCTTAAAATTGTATGCCAAAATATGTAAACAAGCCTTATAAAAAGTCGAATTTTGCTTTACAGCTGAACCTTAAGTGAACAAACCCAAAAAACTTAATTTTCCCAAGTTTATTTTTCATTTTTCTCGTAAAATTAGCAAAATTGTCCAAAAAATGTTGATCAAAAGTGCAAATTTATGCAATATTTTTCAAAGATGCACATTTATGCAATATTTTTCGAGGATGCAAATTTATGCAAAAGATGCAAATTTATTGTTTCAAAATTTGCAGAACATAAATTGTCATACCGTCTAGTTTTGGTTTCACCTAGCCATCATATGTCGTTTCTGGCAAGATGCAAATTTATGCACAGGATGCAATCTGTTGGCCTTGGTTATGAAGCTTTAACCTTGGAGGGGCTGTTCGAGAACCCTCAAAAACAGCCCTTTTTCAGGCCAACGTTTGACCCCCGGGCCCACCTTTGATTTTCGATGTTAATAGCAATTTTGAAAGCGCTTGTTCAGGAGATAAAACTGAGAAAAAACTGGAGTGGTATCTTTCCAATATTGCAAACTTTGACGACTCCATGTAAAAATACATGTTTATTTCTGTGAATAGATGATACTTTAGCATCTTCTGTGTGATAAGTCTTGGTTTTGGAAAGATACCACTCCAGTTTTTTCTCAGTTTTATCTCCTAAACAAGCGCTTTCAAAATTGCTATTAACATCGAAAATCAAAGGTGGGCCCGGGGGTCAAACGTTGGCCTGAAAAAGGGCTGTTTTTGAGGGTTCTCGAACAGCCCCTCCAAGGTTATAGCTTCATAACTTTTGCAACTACAGACATTTTGTCCTGATTTTTTCTACAGTAGAATTTACAGAAATTACTCTTTTAATATTGGTATTAGCATTGAAAATCGGAGATGTGTAGTGGAAGCTATAACGATTTAAAAGAAAGTTGTTCCGAAAAAACACCTCCAAGTTTGACCTACCACAACTTCGACGTTTGCAAGAAGACCACTCCAGTAACTTCTGAAAAACATCCTCATTTAAAGCTCTTTTTAAAATGCTATCAAAATTGGAAATCAAAAGTGGGCGCGATGGGTAGCCATGAGTTTGAAAAAAGTATGTTTACTATGGGGCCTTATGGGAGCGAAAATTACAAACACCTTCATATCTCAGCAATGTTAGGAGATAAGGACATACTTTAAATTGCAAAATTGTAGAGCTTTTAAAGCTCTATCAGAATCAACAATAAACTGGGAGGTCAAAATTTTTGCCCTTAGGTTGCATAGTCCTTTTCCCCATAGCCTGGTATAGAGCCCCTTTAGCCTGGTATAGAGCCCCTTTAGCCTGGTATAGAGCCCATTTAGTCTCTTATAGAGCCCATTTAGCCTCTTATAGAGCCCATTTAGCCTCCTATATAGCCCATTTACCCTCGTATTGAGCACATTTAGCCTCTTATAGGGCCCATTTAGCCTCTTATAGGGCCCATTTAGCATCTTATAGAGCACATTTTGCCTCTTATAGGGCCCATTTAGCCCCTTATAGGGCCCATTTAGCCTCTTAAAGAGCATATTTAGTCTCTTAAAGAGCCCATTTAGCCTCTTATAGAGCACATTTAGCCTCTTATAAGGCCCATTTAGCCTCTTATAGAGCACATTTAGCCTCTTTTGGAGCCCAATTAGTCTGTTATAGACTCCAAATAGCCTAATTTTGACACTAAATAGCCTAATTTTGACACTAAATAGCCTAATTTTGACACTAAAATAGCCTAATTTTGACACTAAATAGCCTACTTACTTTTGTCCCCAGATAGCCTGCTTTTGTCTCCAGATAGCCTGCTTTTGTCCCCAGATAGCCTGCTTTTGTCCCCAGATAGCCTGCTTTTGTCCCCAGATAGCCTGCTTTTGTCCCCAGATAGCCTGCTTTTGTCCCCAGATAGCCTGCTTTTGTCCCCAAATAGCCTGATTTTTACCCAAAATAACCTTATTTTGACACCAAATTGGTTGATGTGACCCCAAATAGAATGTTCTGACACCAAATTGTCTGACTCTGACCCCTGATAGCCTGAGTTTTACCCTAAATAGCCTGCTTTTGTCCCCAAATTGCCCTATTTTGACCCAAAATAACACTATTTTGACCCAAAATAACCCTATTTTGACGCAAAATAACCCTATTTTGACCCAAGATAACTCTATTTTGACCCAAAGTAACCCTATTTGGACCCAAAATAACCCTATTTTGACCCAAAATAAACCTATTTTGACCCCAAATAGAATATTTTGACACCAAATGGCTTGAGTTTGATCTCAGATATCCTTATTTGACCCTAAATAGCCTAATTTCACCCCAAATAACTTCACTTTGACCCCAAATGGCCTTATTTGACCCCAAATAGCCTGATTTGAACCCCAGAACGTCTGTAATAGACCCAAATAGACCACAAAAATAAAGTAGACCGACATACGGACAAACGGACACACTACTCGGTAATAAACTCACCTGCTGACGCAGCGAGCTAATAAACTTTGAAAAATAATTGAAATTAGGTAGCCCGGATTGATGACAATTTTCGTTGGAACGTTTTAGGTTTCGTTTCAAAAAACTCTTGTCAGTATTTTTATGTCTCCTTACTATAGTATAGATTAAAGCTCTTCAGTATTAAGTTTTGTCGTGTAGACGGACGGACGAATTTATGTAATAACATACGCAAAGCAATCTCATTTCATAAGGTGCAGCTTCGCGGTTACTAATATCTATGCGTCAATTATATCTAAAAGTTTCAACTCAAATTAGCTTACTCGTGTAGTTATGGAGGCAAATATATTTTTCCAAACATCTCCAGTACTGAACCAAGTTTTGTAATTTAATTTATTTTGGTTGAAAAAAACTTTAAAGCTTTAAATGCCCGACCATTTACTCAATTTTAGTTGTATACAAAAGTTATATTCAAAGATTCAAGAATTTTATCGACATTATGAAAACGGTCACACTAGATGATTGATGCTTCTGATAACGATACTCAGAGGGTATGTGAGTATCATGTAAACGGACACGGAAAGAACGAAAAAAAGTGAATATTCACATTTAAGTTAGTCTTTCTGTATCTACATAGCAAATTACTTTAAATATACCATCTGCCTTCTCTCACGTCTGGTTTCACCTTTTTGGTAACATATAGTGAAAAAAATCTTAATACCAAGTATTAGCAGTACCGCGAATTCAGATTTGACAATTTTATAAAACCAGTGCTTTTTAGAGTTGTCGATGTTAAAAGTAAACAATTTTTGCTTGTAAATTTTGTTGCGACTTCTAAACTTCTCCAAAATTTAAAATAGCTCGAAACCCTTTGAATTTTTTAATTCTAATTAGATTTTTAAGCAACGGAACTTTTTTTTCGCCTTAAGCCCATGCCGAGCAAATTTCTCTTCAGCAGGTGATCAAGCTGTAAACACTCTTCAACAAGTCACTAATTCATTCCGTTTGCATTGCCATTTGTAATTGTTTCTTGGCAGAAATGGTTTTGGGAATTAAAAAGGTCAAATATACGTCGCCGTACTCTCAATGGAAGTTTTGGCGTTTTTTAATCTTTTTAAAAACAAATTTTCTAAATAAAAATGTTCTCTGTTCTTAAGCCAAACTAACGGTAATTGTGAAGCAAAATTTTCTGCTAGTAAATTCATAAACAAAATAATATTATGCAAAAGCAATGTTCGAAGTTGAAACCTAGGTTAGACTATTTTTAATTATTATACCTTGCAGTTGTGCAATCGTGGTAGTAGTTTTAAAACTAAATTCTTCTAAAAAAAATGAGTTTGTTAAGCAATTCGTTTGAAATCTAAAACATTATTGATGCTAACGCTATAATATTCTTAACACTGCGTACCAAAGCTTGTTTAAATCTAAGTAAATAGTCTAGTTTTATCTAAAAACTGGATACTGGAGTCATTGTAATCTACTAGAAGTATTTTAGAAAAGAAAAACAATTAAATCCCTGAGTAGCCTCGGTTTCTGTAAAAGCAACATAATCTAAATTGTCTGTGGGAACTTCAAAGCAGCGGTTTTCAGTAAACCACAAACGTCTCATATTTTTGCTGCATATGTATTCAGCCATTTGAGTAAAAGACTGATGTGAAAGCACTATGAGCAGGATTGCAAATTTGAATGCCCTTTACATTTGAATGAAATATAAGAAAAAGTGTTATGATTTCAAACAGAGCAAAACAAACACGTGTACCCATTTGAGCCACCTACACTGTATAAGCCAAATTCATGCGTTTAGAATCACATGTCGGTTATTGTGTTTCCAACCAAACTATAAATTATCTCACACATCTGTTGGTGTGAACTTTTATCATTGGCAAAGGAATTTCACAATGGAATTTATTATTCAAAACATATGTACCTGAAAAACGTTTACCACTTTTGCAATGCTCATGATTTACATTTGGTTACTGAGTCAATTCAGAGTAGCTTTCTTTTCTTTGGTTTCATAAACTTTTAATTTGTTTCTAAAGGCAGTCTGTAGATTTAGAAATGTTTATAAATTAGAGATACTTGCACAAACAAATCAGCGGATATCTTAAATATTGAAAAACACTTCATGACATTTTCAGATCAGATAAAAATATATCGTGGCATAACGTAAGACACCTGCAGTGGCTAGAATCTTGCAGGCAATCTGTTTCCTTAGAATTGAAGAGTCTTAGTTGCTTACGTTTACGTGACGTAGCATACAAACAGAAATAATTCAGATTTGCTAAAAATGAAATTGTCTATACGGTGTTGCTCTAGCTTTATATGTTGTCACGTAAAAAATATAATTTGTGCAAAATATTCATAAACTGTTAAAAACAAAAACTGTATTTTAGTAAAAATATTGGAACTAGTGCCGGCGGGCCGGTAACTTGAAAGTCACACGTAACAGATTCGCTCAAGTATATTTTTAGATGGGTTCATCGTTGCAAGTTGTTTACACGGGATTACACCTTGAGTTAGTGTAAATGGGAATTCCATTATGGGATTAAGCATTTAAATATTTTACATGAGATTAAGCATTGTGTTGGTGTTAGTGTAAATGGGATTAAGCATACAGATATTTTACATGGGATTAAGCATGCAGATATTTTACATGGGATTAAGCATTGTGTTGGTGTTAGTGTAAATGGGATTAAGCATACAGATATTTTACATGGGATTAAGCATGCAGATATTTTACATGGGATTAAGCATGCCGATATTTTACAAGGGATTAAGCATGCAGATATTTTACATGGGATTAAGCATGCAGATATTTTACATGGGATTAAGCATGCAGATATTTTACATGGGATTAAGCATGCAGATATTTTACATGGGATTAAGCATGCAGATATTTTACATGGGATTAAGCATGCAGATATTTTACATGGGATTAAGCATGCAGATATTTTACATGAGATTAAGCATTGTGTTGGTATTAGTGTAAATGGGATTAAGCATTGTGTTGGTATTAGTGTAAATGGGATTAAGCATTGTGTTGGTATTAGTGTAAATGGGATTAAGCATTGTGTTGGTATTAGTGTAAATGGGATTAAGCATTGTGTTGGTATTAGTGTAAATGGGATTAAGCATTGTGTTGGTATTAGTGTAAATTAGATTAAGCATTGTGTTGGTATTAGTGTAAATGGGATTAAGCATTGTGTTGGTATTAGTGTGAATGGGATTAAGCATTGTGTTGGTGTTAGTGTAAATGGGATTAAGGATTATAATATTTAAAATGTGATTAAGCATTATGGTGTTTAACATGGGATTAAGTATTATGGGGTTTAACATGGGATTAAGTATTATGGGGTTTAACATGGGATTAAGCATTATGGGGTTTAACATGGGATTAGGCATTATGGGGTTTAACATGGGATTAAGCATTTCGGACAAGTTGTCCGTTTCCCCCGAAAAACCACGAAGAAACTATAATATGGGATTATAAACAGAACTCGATTCTCCCGGACAACTATATTTTCTTTGGACAAAATTCCTTGAGTGTTTTTTTCCGTTCAACTTGTTTCTCTGATACCAGTTTCCTCAAATCGTACTTTTTGCCGACAAATTTTCTCCAAAACCGGACATTTTTCCCCGACACTTTTTTCTCCATTACAAATTTCGGTACTGATACTGAAAGTGTGAAAAGAGACCAAACAGTAGAAATACGTAACATGATGAATGTAGGAAGTAAGCAAATAACACTAAATATTAGCAATGCAATCTTGAAATAATTAACTTGAATGTTCACATCTTTTTTATTTCTTTAAAATTTTAGTACGGGTGGTAATTTTGATTGATGAATTTGTAATTTGATTTATTTTCAAAAAACCCAAGCGCATCATGTATTTGCCATCGCAAAGAAATTTCTACAGCACGAAACAACTAAAAAGTTGTCTGGGAAAAGACATGGTAATTTTCACACAAAACTAAAAAGTTGAGCTTTTGTTCAAAATCAGGAAAAAACAATAAGATTCTTGTTAAAGTTTGACATTGATCTGAGCAATATGTCAAAATAAAAGAAGTTTTGAAAATGACGTGTATGGTAACCTTCTGCCAGCAAAAGTCCAGCAACTGGGTTTACTTAAATGGACTTTTACTCAGACACATGCTTAAAGCTTTAGAGGTCATTTGTAAGACTATAAATCAGACCATAAAAACCTGTCATTATCCACGTATGGGTTTCGCAAAACTGCAACTGAATACAGTAGAAATCAGTTGGCACATAAACTGTAGGAGAAACAGGTCAGGCAGGTATATCAGTATAAAGCACTAAAGTAGGGCTATTAGAGACATTGTAACAAGGACAGCGATAGTAATAGATCAATTGCAGAAGCTTACATATTGTTCTTTATCCTTATTTGACATGACACTTTTGGTAGGGATACCTAGGCTAAACCAAGTATCTACGGGATTTAAAATTTGTATCAAAACTGTTTATGCTAAAATCTACCGACCAAAACATGTATGTTAACGGCATTCATAAAAATAACTTCATTCATTTGTTAAAAAAATTAAACCATGGATCATGGAAGATCATCCGAAAGAATGCAAAAGTGCTTTACCTACTCAACATGTGGCCACAGAGTACTAAACTCGTTTCTTGGCTAGTAAATGTTACGTGCATTTCCTTTGTTTGCAAGACTGTGGGGAGACTTTTTTGTGTTTGCTTGCAACGTTTTTCTTCACTATATCTTGACAATATTGACGAATATCATTGACTGTTGTCAAAAACAACATGGCTGATACATAATTCCTTGTTTATATTACATAGTTATACAATATTGTCACCGGTTTTTTGTTTGTATTAATATTGCTGTAGAAAGTTATCTTCCTTCAAACTGAGCTCGTCTAAGTGATATCTGTTACAAAAACCAGTAAGCATTATACTGTGGGCTATGTAGATGGTAAAATCCCATGCTTTGATGCAGAATTCCTTAGATTACTTTTCATGCATGAAATTGAATACAGTCAGCGTTTGAGAATTTACTCCAGGTTTCCGCTTAATGGTTCAAAGAAACGTGTTTACCTATCTTCTTTATATTTTGCCGGATATTACAATGTAGCAATATTACTGGGATGTGGACAAAAAGTATTATATGTGTATTTCTATACATGCATCATTTATCTTTTGGTTTCAGATTAACTTGCAGCAAAAATCTGTTACATATATTATTGGGTGTGAAACAATATGTTTGTTTATTTGCATACAAAATCTCGCAAACACGTTATAAATCCTTCAGATCTCAATTAATGAATTAGGTGATCAGGACTGCAGTTTTTACTAACAGTAATTGGAAATTCTTTAGTATTCGGTGCCGCGAGTTTTGAGACAAAAGTTATACCAGTCGAAAGCCCTTGACCTGGGGAGTCGAATAACACCACACTTGAGTGGCGCAGATGAGGGGTTCATCCCCCAGGGGTAATTTTCAAACTGCCCCAAAAAGGCACTTTTACATGCATTCAACGTGTCTCACAGTACCCCAGATGAACGCGGGAATAATTGAAACCTGACAAACCACAGGAAATGCGCATTGCAGATTACAGTAAAGGGCGCGGGCCTCGCTACGCTCGTCCGCTAGCTGGGGGCTTCGCCCGCAGACCCCCTCGGTTCGCGTTTGCGCGCGAACCTCAATTATAATCAAACATAAATCAACGTATTGTAGCCAGGTCTATTGCTTTATCCACAGTCGTTGACCACTAACAAAAAATGTATGCAGTATATATCTCCAGTCATAACCTAACCTAAACAGACCTAACCTTACTAAATCCTAAAGTTGGAGTCCCCAAAAATAACCCTCCCGCGTTTATGTGGGACAAAGTGAGACACGCTGAATGCATGTTAAAATGCTATTTTGGGCAGTTTGAAAATTACCCCTGGGGGATGAACCCCTCATCTGCGCCACTCAAGAGTGGTGTCATTCGACTCCCCAGGTCAAGGGCTTTCGATTGGTATAACTTTTGTCTCAAAACTCGTGGCACCGAATACTAAAGAATAGCCCAGTAATTTATAGTAAAATCGGAACGATACTTTAGTTTTATTAGTTCACCATATGTTTTTTACAGCACAAAGCCCCTCTTACACCTAAAGGACTGTATTCTCGTACATGTTAACCCTGTTGCCTACAAATCTGTTACAGTGCACGTTTGGCTAGGAAAAATCTCAGGTGCACAAACGACAACCGTGTTTTGTTTTTCATATTTAGGAAATATAACTTGAGCTTCGGACACTGCCACTGGGTTAGCCTCCAACAAACCCCTTTAAAGTTTTGTCTTATTGTATCTCTCTCATGTTGAAAATCTTGACGTTTTCTCATTCTTTTTGGGCTGATGTTGCTTGCATTGCTTCTCCGAGAATGCCTAGGTGTTCTACTGTTACAACCTAGCGGCTTATACGTTTTCCCAAAGTTTCTCCTAGTAAATGTGTTCATTTCTGTCATCGTTTCCTTCCTTTTACATTCACTACACACAAATGGAAACCAGTTTGGCAGGAGGCTTATAAACATTTCCTGAAACTTTGCATTAAAAAAGCATATTAGCACTGGGTTAATGCAACTATTCAATACACCAAGCCATTGGGCAAGTTGAAGTAAAATTTCAAGTGCATTACGCTCCTTTTCCTGCACACTGGCAAATTTCAATCTCGTTACGATCACATATAGTGGCAACCAACTTTATAAAAAAGCGAGCGTAACACAGCCCAGCATTTTTCTTACGCCTTGACGCGTTTGTCCATACATTCTATTAATATTTCCATCTGAGTCTGAATCTTGTGGAACTTTGCGACGACTTACATGACACCAAATTACTAAGTTTGAACCGGTGATAACAACAATGGGCAAGCTGTAGTACATCAAAATATTAACAAGAACAAAGTGAGTACCTCCAGGTGAAAGGTTCCACCAAAAAATATTTTGTTTTCGATCTAAATTTTTCATACAAGTACGTTTCATTCGTGAAAATATTGCTAAGTGTCCACTTCTGCATATTTTGCTAGAAGGCTTGTTGTTCAAAACCCCCGAAATTTTCAGGATTTTTTGAATAAGTTGCGTAGTAACTCACATGTTTTAGATATTTTGTTAAAGCAAAAAGCATGTGAATTCTTCAGATATTAATTTGCTATCAGATGCAAAAATTTGTTTGAGAAAATAATTGGTAATTGGGGAGTTATACATAAAAATTGGAATCAATACTTTCAATCATGCATACATTCATGAATTTAAAGTAAATAACTTTTGCTATAGAAACTTTTGTGGGGAGGTTATGGACAAATAGGAATGCCTAAAACCTGTTCTCTACTTATCCTAATCACAATGGACTTGCACCCACTTCCAGTGTACAAAATGGTTAAATACTTGTTTAATGATGGAAATTTTCTAAGAGGTTCCCCGACGACAAACAAACTATCATAACTTTTTTTGCACGCATCATTTTCAAGATTTGAAAACCCACATTTTTGCAAATTTAATTGCGATCATTTTGACGCATCAGTGGTAAAAATTGCGTGGAATGCCAACCGATTGATCTATCGCTCGGAAACTAAAAAATATTTTGTTTAAAGAAGTCTTTAGGTGTAATAGAAAGGTACGAAAGACAATAGCATAAATACTCAAGAAGTTTGACTACCGATTAAATGAAATGGCAACTATAGCGTACACTGGGATGTACATACGGAGAAACCTGGACAGTAACTTGTAACATTGCATATGGGTTCAACAAAAATCCATGCTGAAAATATTAATAGAAAATTATTTTCTAATTGAAAGATAGTTGATAAAAATTGGTTGTGAACTTACATTGGTTGGAGAGCACTTTTGGGTTACCGAGAAGCCGAAGTTTACCTTCTTTCACTCTTTCATTTAGCGTGCTCTACTATTATTTTTATTAATATTAGTACTATAACTTGTTAAATCTACAATAACTAAGCATATGGCCAATTACAATATATCTATAAACCATTATAAGCTAAAACAAATAATTATAATAATAATAATCAAGTACCTAAAGACTTGTATGTTACTCACTCTTAAATGACAAATGATTGTCAACATGATGTAATTTACCTCTCGAGGAAATCATGGACAATAAATGCAATAATATTAATATTAATACGTATACACTGGAAGCTATTTTGTGCCAACTTTAAAGCAAGAATATAGATAACAGAAACATTTCCAATAAATCCAAACACTAAGATTAGCAAGTTGATAATACACAGCAGGATTGTATAGCCAAGTGTGTGTCTGTAGCACTCTCTGCGTTGAAATAGCTTCGGAAATTCCAACATGCTTTCTGCATCTCGAATTGTACAAAATATTGGGAAACTTCTTTCGTTGTTAAAGTTTAATGACAGATTAGGTAACGTAAGGTCATCTGTAACTTTAGTAGGTGACATGTTGGTCTTTTATACTTCGACAAACACACAGCGCAAAAATGGTAAACAAATTTATACTTGTGCATTGTCCCTGCTCCGAGTTGCAACTGAATCTATGTCATGGTTCTTAAGTAGCCCGCACGCAAAGTCAAAGCTGAGAAAACGACCGCATTGCCATTATGAGAAACTCTGCGACAGTTGCCGTTTACAGGTAACAAACACCTGGGCTTGCGACTAGCAAAGGTCTCATCAGCAAAATAAAAAAAGAAAGCAATGCATGATAAATGTAGCTTCACAGTAGACACGTATCTAATACATGGGTAGCAATCAGGCAACGTTAGTGCTTCGCAACAGGAAAAATCACGTTGCAAGCCGTTGCAGCCTGTCTGGCTACTTTTTTTGACATAAATTGATGAAAGGGAAATTGGTAACACATTTACCGTTTTTGGGCAACATAGAGTAAGTTGTTAATAATAGGATAAATCAGCCTAGTTGTTGAATACATATATATGCCAAATTATTAAAAATGTTTCATTGACCAACAGGGAATTCCATAATAAAAAATGAGCAACTCGGGTTTATTTTTAATGAATTCGAATTTGTAGCAGTGTCACTAACATGAATTATGCTTTAAATATGGACCTTGCTGTGGTAATTTGTTTTATAAAGGAGGTTCTAATGTAAGTCGCTTATTCTATTTAATCTTTATAGAAGTAGAACACGTGGAAATGTATTTAGGTCAATGCCCTCCATTGTAAGTTTCTTTGGAAAATTAACAAAAAGCATGTATTTATCTTCAAAATGCCTCAAAGAATAAAATCAGCTAGGCGCTTGATTTAAATTGTCAAGTACGTACTTAATTATAATCCCATATTATAATTTCCTCTCGGTATTTCGGGGAAAACGGACAAGTTTGTCCCACTAATGCTTAATCCCATGTTAAAATCAGACCAAATGCTTAATCCCGTGTAAATACTCTCAATGCTTAATCCCGTGTAAATACTCCCAATGCTTAATCCCACACAATAACTCCTAATGCTTAATCCCAGACAATAACTCCCAATGCTTAATCCCACACAATAACTCCCAATCCTTAATCCCACACAATCACTCCTAATGCTTAATCCCACACAATAACTCCATATGCTTAATCCCAGACAATAACTCCCAATGCTTAATCCCATACAATAACTCCCAATGCTTAATCCCACATAATCACTCCCAATGCTTAATCCCACATAATCACTCCCAATGCTTAATCCCATACAATAACTCACAATGCTTAATCCCTCAGGATGCTTAATCCCATTTTGAAAAACCAATGCTTAATCCCATTTTCAACAACATAATCCTTAATTCGAATCCCATATTATAATTTATTTTTTGTTATTTCGGGAAAAATGGACAAATTTGTCTCTCTAATGCTTAATCCCATGTTAAATTGAAGGCAATGCTTAATCATATGCAATTAAAAAGAAATGCTTAATCGCATGGTAATGGTAATTTATGAGCAATGCTTAATCCTGTTCATTCATTGTGTCGTTCTGTTTAGACAAAATGTTTAATCCCATTTACAAAATCCTAAATCTTAGATCCAGTGTGCATAATCTTGTATTATAATTTCTTCTTGGTATTTCGGGAAAAATGGATAAATTGGTCCCTCTAATGCTTAATCCCATGTTAGATCACGCAATGCTTAATCCTGTGGTAAATCACGCAATACTTCATCCCATGTAAAATCACGAAATGCTTAATCCTTTGATAGGTCACACAATGCTTAATCCCATGTTAAATCACGCAATGCTTAATCCTTTGGTAAATCACGCAATACATAATCTCATGTAAATGTCAAGAGCAATTATTAATAACATGTAAATTACGCAATTAGTCATTACTAAAAAGAAAATTAAAACTAGTCATGTTTCGTAGGTAAATTTTATGGTAAATTTTCTGTTACGGGTGATTTTTTGAGTACCGGCACGCCGGCCTAGTTTGGAAAAAAGTCCTCTCATAAAGCAGCTCTATCAAATATAGCTTAAGCACCAAGTGATGCGTTGAATTATATTTAAACCTTTAAATTTAAACCTTTAAAAATAAATAGTTTTATTAAAAAGTTATAACTTTGATAAAAATAAACATAATTGTTGAGCATTTTATAAGTCATGGTCCAAGAAAGCAAGTTCTCCTTCTTTTTATTGTGCTTGGAGTTCACGACTGAAAAAAATGCATCCTACGCAGAAATGCACATTGAATTTAACTTTGCATTGTACATGTACTTTCACCCTCAGCAAACATAGACTTGCCTAAAATTTCAACCGTTGCAAATCGAGATTCCTTTCTGCTTTAAAAATATACGAAACTAAAAAAACCGCGTGTTTAAAAAATTTGCATAGCGGTCCAATAGTCTGTCACATGTTTCCCTCTTTGTCATTCAATTGTTTTGCAAGACATCAAACTCTCCCTAAGTTGACCGAAGTAGCTGTTGTTTGTGGGGTAAGTGTCTCCCAGTGAGAAATATTTTAGGACGTCTGGGGAGTTATTGGTTGTTTTTATTTAGATTTAAAAGAGAATCGTGCACTGCCTTTACTTCTTTTCAGATAATATTGACCAGTGCTCGCTGTTGCGTTGTAGACCGTGGAAGCAAATTTGCTTTTTGCAATGTTTTTGTCGAGATTTTTGGTGAAAGTGTTGTTAAAACTTTCGTGTTATTAATGCAAAGTTAGTAATTAAGGAATAATAATAAGCTGGAATATTTTGATAGAGACTTCATTAGAATAATTTTGGGAGTTCATCTGGTAGGCATTTGATTGTATATTGTTTTTATTGTTAGCCAGAAGCTAAGTTTTGGTAATCTATAGTGTTGGTACTGTGACGTAGCATGAAGCTACGCCACACAACTGAAGAATGTAATGTAAGAGTTTGGTTTTTATTCACTTTTGTGTGTATGTAAGAACCCAGTACAGAATTGTTCATGTACAAGATTTAATCTTAGCTATAAGTTATGCGTACTATTGGTAATATAATGGTAAATGATTTTGTATAAGCTTCCCCTACACACTTCGGGGAAGACACCAACCCAACCACCCACAAGAACTTAGCGTCCTTTTTCGCCGCCGGACAAGCTTCTTTTTCCCTGGAGACTTGTCACTATCTCTCTCGCTCTTGGACTCGCGAGTCAAGGCCGCTCACCGCTCCGTAGGTTAAGCTAGAGTAGCGTTTCCTAAATTTCTCATTTTTCCCTTACAATTTCCCTTTTCATTTTGGTTGGTTGAGTTCAATAAATAAGATAAAAAGTATTTCTTTTCTTTGAGTGTCTGCTATTTAATTAAGCATAAACTCAACTTATCGGTTCATATTGTTTATAGCATAAATGTCATAGTTAGGGCTTCGTAAAACAATTAATGCATCTCATAGTCGGGTTACTGAGAGACATACAGAATCCCTGCTACTCGACAGTACTGACCGATTTTTTAAATTCAAACGGCAGGGCTTGCTCTCCAACAGTAGCAAATGAAAGCAAAATTTGCATGCTGACTAACTATTTATAGTAAATCTAAAAATGAATTGAGGATTGATGAGAATTCGATTACAATTCAATAATATTCGATGTCGGAAGTCTGTAGCAGGTGGATTATTCTTCCTTTAACCCTGCTGTGTTCTGAAATAGGATGCAGAAATAATAACGCTTTAAAGGGATTTGTTAGAGAAAATTTTTAAATATTTATTTTTCAACACTATCGTTAACGAGAAAGTTAATAGGAATTTAATTATAGATTTATTTATAGCCGAAATATTGCACTGCAGGGGAAGACTGAAAGAGCCCCTGCACTTGCATTCACAACTTGTGAAGATGTGTCATTTGTTTTATGTAGGAGAGCTGAGATTTTTCAGCTCTCATTCCTTTTCTACAAAGTACATGCATTTGCCACATGGAAGATGAGATGTTGAAGTTGGTGCGTTCTAGTTTGGGAGGCTTTACGTCACGATTGGGGTTACAAGTCAATTACTATAAGAAAAACGAGAACCGGTGGTCCGGTTTGCTAAAATCCACCCGTTATTTGAACAGTAAGGCATTGCGTGTAGCTAATACACAGTGTTACACTTTGTGTGTAGTTAATATAGGGTTAACTAGGGCCGCGGTGCGGTTATAACAAACGTGTACCGGTTACACGGCCAGTACCCAATCAATTTATGCTGTATAAACCCATGCTACATTTTTATGCTAAATCCAATGCTAAAATTTGGTCATGTATAATCCCATGCTAAAATTTGGTCACGTATTATCCCATGCTAAAATTTGGTCATGTATAATCCCATGCTAAACTTGGTCATGTATAATCCAATGCTAAAATTTATTGATGCTTAATCCCATGCTATGTTGTAGTGATGCTTAATCCCATGCTATGTTATAGTGATGCTTAATCCCATGCTATGTTATAGTGATGCTTAATCCCATGCTATGTTATAGTGATGCTTAATCCCATGCTATGTTATAGTGATGCTTAATCCCATGCTATGTTATAGTGATGCTTAATCCCATGCTATGTTATAGTGATGCTTAATCCCATTCTATCTTATAGTGATACTTAATCCCGCAAAAAGTTAAGCTGATAAAATGCTTAATTCATCGTTAAGTTGATAAAATGCTTAATCCATCCTTAAGTTGATGTAATGCTTAATCCCATGATAAGTAAATGTGATGCTTAATCATACAATAAGAATTCGACATGAGATTTAAACGGTTTGAATTTGTTTAATTACAAATTTAAACTTGCTTTACAGTAGAATATGGGATATATTACAGAAGAAGGGGCTTCAGTGTAATTGAAATCAGGAAAGGGCATCTGGGCAAAGCAAGATGAGCAAGAAACTGAAACAAAAGAATAACCCAATGCTTAATCCTAATGTTGATGTGATTAAGTATTGAATGTGCCTATAATGCTTAATCCAACATAAATCAATGAGATTAAGCATTAAACTCAAACGTAAAGCTGGGTTAATGCTTAATCCAATTGGTTTATATAATTAAGTATGGAATATAACTTACCAAAATATAAGGAGCTCCATCGTAGTTAGACTCAGGAAAATTGCAGAGAAGACGTAGTGAGGCGAGGGGGAAACTGAAACAAAAAAATATCCAAATGGTTAATCCTAATTTTGATGTAATTAAGCATTGAATTTGCGTATAATGCTTAATCCTATATAAATCAATGGGATTAAGCATTAAACTCAAACGTAATGTTGGCTTAATGCTTAATCCAATTGATTTGTATAGGATTAAGTATGGAATAAAACTTACCGAGTAGAAAGAGCTCCATCGTATGTCGATTAAGGAAAATTGCAGAGAAGACGTAGTGTGGCAAGGGGAAACTGAAACAAAACAATATCCCAATGATTAATTCTAATGTTATGTGATTAAGTATTGAATTTGCGTATAATGCTTAATCCTTTATAAATCCATGGGATTAAGCATTAAACCCAAACCTAAAGTTGGCTTAATGCTTAATCCCATTGACTTGTATAGGATTAAGTATTGAATAAAACTTACCAAGTAGAAAGAGCTCCATCGTAGTTCGATCAAGGAAAATTGCAGAGAAAACGTAGTGTGGCAAAGGGGAAACTGAAACAAACAATATCCCAATGCTTAATCTTAATGTTGATGTGATTAAGTATGGAATTTGCGTATAAAGCTTATTCCTATATAAATCAATGGGATTAAGCATAGAATTTCTGTATAATGCTTAATCCGTAATAAATGAATGGGATTAAGCATTAAACCCAAACGTAAAGTTGGCTTAATGCTTAATCCCATTGATTCATATAAGATTAAGTATGGAATAACACTTACCGCGTACAAAGAGCTCCGTAGTCGTTGGACTCAGACGGATTGCAGAACTGACGAAGAGGGACGAAGGGGTAACTGAAACAAACAATATCCCAATGCTTAATCTTAATGTTGATGTGATTAAGTATTGAATTTGCGTATAATGCTTAATCCTATATAAATCAATGGGATCAGACATAGAATTGGATCAGAAACGTTATGAATCTCTAACGTATCATTTAACTATTCAAGTAATTCGTTCATAAATTTTACGCCAAATCTAATTTTATTGTGCGTGACAGAAGTTTTAGTACAAACATTCATGAAGTCTTCAGCCAGCTTGTATAAACGTTGACTAAGTCTGGGAGTTTGATCAGTTAAATCTACGTGACTTTTGGCTCTGATCAAGTTATTGCAGTTTTGTTTGGATTTTTGAACCAAATTACTAACAGACTCAGATAGACCCTTTTCCAGCTTTCTTGGAGGTTTAAATGGGGCAAAAGTTTTCTCTGGAATCTTTTGATCTAGATCGGGTAGAAAGGGGAAAGCCTGCAATTGTGAAAAATTTTTCTCTTCGACTGGAAGCAAGGGAAAATCTCCCCACCTCCACGGTTTTCTCATTATTGCAATCTCATCCACATCTGTCATCCATTCCAACAAACTTTTATAATATCCTTTCAAATATACCTTTTCAAAATGTGTGTTTAACAGATATAACTGAGACAATTCTTTCGGGTGACTTAGCGCTACAAAAGCTTGTCCGCTTTCCCAAAAAGATCGATCTAGATCAACATAGTATTTGCCCGTTATGGTTATGCCTTGTACGGCATGGACAGTGGTAGCATATCCGAGAATTAATGGATACTGATATCGATAATACAAGTTGGCCCCCAATTTAAATGATTGTCTTATCTTTGTTAGAGGCAGTTGCCTTGACTCATCATTGAGATCTTGCAGTATGACATAACTGCCGTCGTGTGCTACACGAAACACTTTTGCTCGCTTAGAGTTGACCCACCCTGTAGTCACATCAATGTTACGCAGTAGTCTTACAACGCAACCTTCTTTGAGAGTTAGTTTTTCTTCCCACAAAGCCTTTTGTATGTGCGAATTTTTTCTTTTACAGCCGCACTGACTTCCTTGTTGGTGTCGTGCTCAAAGTCTTGTGCATATATTGTGACAGCGTCGCCAGTTATTTTTGAAATAAATTGATGATTGTATGACATCATTTTTCTACGCGTTGCAGTTACAATTAATGCGACATCTTCGCATTCAATATTTGAGGTATGCGTGTATCTAGTTCTTAGGAGAGCTTTATCCTCTTCCGTCACCATATTAATTCTTACACGATTCAGCAGAGCGGCAAAAGAAACATCTTTTTGGCGAACTGTCTCCATAAGGAGCAGGATACTAAAATCATTTAGGAGGTAATTTGAGAAAACCGACTTTCCAATAGCAGGTAGTTGACACGTATCCCCTATTAAAAACAAATGTTTACCTCCTAGGGGTAACCGCTTTGACTTACCGTACGTCTTTGTACATTCATTTAGCTGATCAAGCAGGTCTGAATTTAGCATCGAGAACTCATCACATATGATAACATCTGTTTCTTCCACAATTTTGGCTGATATTGTACCAGGTTGCAAATACTTATTACCATATATATCAATCTTTAGATTGTAATGAACTGTTGTTCCAGAAATCAAATGTGCAGCACTTCCTGTCGTAGCAAGTAAAATGCACACCATTTTCTTCTCAATGAAGTATGAATAAAGTGCTCTGGTTATATATGACTTTCCAACACCAGCACCGCCTGATATTATAGCTAAAATTTGCTCGCCATTTTTAATCTTTCGATCAACCCACTCCATGACATTTTTGTGAGAGTCAGTCATTGAACTAAGGTAAGATTCATATGGTTCATACTTGACACGCATTTCTACCATTTTTGCAAGTTCTTCCCCGAACCCATTTTCGGTTTCTTCCGGTGCGTCAGTTTTCAATACAGGCATACATTCAACCCACGGAATTATGATTGAATCCACAAAATCTTTACTAACAAAAGATTGATCAACAAACATTGTTGCTAGTTCGATAACACGCTCAACCGAGAAACCGCGTTGTACCGCACCAAGCAGAGCTGACTTTGCAGTTTCCTCTGAGTCTACTAACCCACGAAGGCAACATTCTTCAACAAAAGTCTTGGATGCGTTTTCTTCGCTAAATGGTAAACCATTCTCGTCAAGTTCGTCCTCCATGATTGGGACGTTTAGTAAAAGACGTTGTTCATAGTACTTTTCGGACTCCGTGCCAAATGGCATAAGGAACCTCTACCTTGGAACAGCAGCTTTGCCGCGTTCCACGTATTTATATCCATTATTAATGTAGCACATCCGCTGTGATTTGATTTTGCGAATTCTGCCTGTGAACTCAAATTGAGATTCAACAAGTTTGGGTCTGATTTTGCATTCAGATTCATCTTGTGATTCTAATATTTGTGAATCTAATGTTTGTGTATAAATGGTATTGACCTTAGCCGGCACCACATCATAATACCGAAACAGATCCATATATGTCAAGTTATGGAGTTCCTTTGGACGAACCAAATATTTATGAAGCAGTGTTTGATAATACACATCTTCGCTTTCGTTATTCATCGGTAAATGGGATTTTCTTTTTAACATTCTTTGCTTTGGCTGAAAATCACATGGGAGAAATATGGTCTTTCTGGAAGATCCGACTTGATGAAACTGAAGTAAATGAGCGACACACTCTAAGATTCCGACGACCCGAGCTTTCAGAAAACGGTCAGCATCTGAAGTAATGTCTTTAATATCAATTGACCGTTCGAGTTTTGAAACGTATTTACATAAGTAAGCTTCAATACCGTTTGCTGTTACTTTTTGTACATTGATGTGCCCGTTCCAGCACATCAAAACATACATGTTGTAAGGTACTACATACTTATCTTCTTCACTATGGCGCATATATGTGTATCCCATTTTAGATTTGTTAATCTCTTCCGATAGTTGAACTTCGTAGGGGAATCCATACTTGCATTTAGACTTTATGTCTTTTTTACATGCTCCAAAGTGCAATTGTGCATCTAAAAAGCCTTTACGTATTCTCGAGCTAGAAAGGTTAGACGCTTAACATTCTCATCGTTACCGCAGTATCTCGGCATTTCTGCTATTACTACGTCTTCTGGGATTGTGTCCTCACATATCCACAAAACCATATGACAGTGAAGTGCACCTGTGTTTTGATATTCTATTCGAAACCAATAGTCTAAAACTTCGCCAAAAGGTCCGTCTTTGTTGTGGACACATGACTTCAAGAGTTCAAGGCGTTTATAAAATGCGACTAGTGTTTCCACAGGAAAATTTACAACGCTTTTTCCACCCAACGCGGGTTGCAGTATTGCCTGGTCTAAATCTCGCCACACGCTTTTTGTAGCTCAAGCCAGTTATCATTTTGTGTAAGTGTTACAAACAAATCAGGCTTTCCACGGTCACGAACCATAGCTAAAAGATCCGAGCAGCGAGCCCGCCAGTATGTTTTTGATCCTGGAATGGTAGTAGGCACAACCGATCCAAATTTATTTGCATTTTCACGCACATCTTTTACCTGAATTGAATCAACTAATTCATTTGCATTAACAGTACGTTGCCGATTGTTAACATAGTAGTAGTCTCTGTTTAATCAAACGATCGCACCAGAAGAACATATACTCGTTGTTTTTTCTAAACCTCGAATCAATGCCCATCAGCCTATGTTTGACATAAGTTTGCTGCTTCAAAGCTGAATTTGTTTTCCAGCTGCCAATGCCTTCGGGAAATAAGTGTGGCCACCTTTTAGCTTCGAGATCAGGATCAGAATAATTAACATTTATTATATCTCGAAGTTTGTTCAGGTTGCCTTGAAGAGGGTGCTGAACACCAAATTGTGAGATTGTGGCGTCAATTCTGATTCAATTTTAACATTTTCTGCAGGTATGAGTAGACCTGTTGTGTCTCTTCCTACCATATCTGATAGATTGCCTTTTGAAATTTGAATTATTTTTTCTTCAGGCCGAGTATTGTAAAGGGATATCAGATACCCATATATTGTTTCATAATTGGCAAGAAAATCTTTGTACAATCTATTATTTTTACGCAGCCAACGTAAGGCAGTTTTTATTTTTTCACCTGAGGAGTCTAGCTTGATAGGCCTTTCGATCTTATAGTAACACGTGAAAACATTGTGGTAATCGATGTCACGTTTTTTTCCTATATTACACTCTCCCTGTCTGTGTTCAAAAATCTTGCATTGCACGTTCTGTTTCTTATACACAATGTAAAATCCACCGCAAAGAGCGATTTGATTTTGCTCGTGTTCATTTAGATTCCGCAATTCTAAAGATATGTCGTATTGCATGGTTGTAGAAATCATCACACTATACTCGGCTTGCCAGTTAGGATTTTTGAAACACTCTGAGCATGTAATAAATTTTTCGTCAACGGTGTATACATACGAAATATTTTGTTTCATTAATTCGACTTGTGCGAAGCCATTTATTGGATTTTGCAACATTTTGCGATTTGTGTTTTTGAGAATTCTTGAAAATATCATGCCGCAATTGTGACAACACTCTTTAAAAACCTCTGAGAAGGAAATAGTATGGTTTTTTGAAGCAAATGCTTGCACGTGGCGATTATCAATGTTTGACATCGTGTCAATATCGTCATCGCATAAATAACTGCTGGGAGTGAGAGTTTTCTTATAATCGTAAAAATGCTTTAGAATTAGTGCATCAGTTCCGAGATAGTCTACCCCAATTTTTGTTTTGTAATAGTCTTTAAAAGTTTTGAAACTAATTTTGGCTAGGTTGTCAACATTTTTTCTACGACCATCGCGGTTTTGTGCACTTCTGACGTGCTGCGCGTGGCCTACTGCTTGCGCTAAAATCATATTACAATCGCTTGTCCACTCATTTAGCTTTGCTGCCGCTGCCGTCGACATGGATGACGTCAAGTGTTCATCATTGTTGCATGCTTCATAGTAGTGTCTTAAGTCGGCTTTGGTTCCGTAGAAGTTAGGATGATTTTTGCTTGAATGTATAAAAGATTTTGTTCCAATTTGGGTAACCATCTACGCAAAAATAAATTTGCCAGTCGGGCCAATTCCAGCTTATCAGTTTCTGCCAAACTAAAGGAAGGGCCAGGTGTTACATTGTCTCTCTTCATGCGAGAATATTGCATTCTTAATGCATCGCTTCCTCCGTCGTATTGAGGATGTATTTTTGTAAATTTTGCAGCTATGACGGACCAACTCTGTCCTACATTATCCTCTATTAGGGAAAATAAGTCCATTTTAGCTTTGTCAGACCAACTAAATTGAGCATTTGATTGCTCCAAATTGTTTACTTCATCAGAGAGCATATGTTTGTCCTTAATTCGACAATATTGCATTTTAAGGGCGCTTGTCTTACCTGTGTATTCAGGGAGCAGCTCTTTGAACTTAGTTGTTATATTTGCCCACTTGTCTGTATCATTAGTTTGATTAACAATAGATAATAAATCCATCTTCGCTGCATCGGTCCAGCGAAACGTTTTCTTGTTTTCCATTTTAAACATATGTTGTAAAAAATGAATATTCAAAGAAAGTGTTCTTATTGGTATTTGAAATTAATATTTCGAAACTTTTACTCATGGGTTATATATATTTTGTTACAACATTCACAGCATTTACACCAACATTAGCATTTGTGTATATTATAACATGGAATTAAGCATTTTTGTATATTCAACATGGGATTAATCATTCATGTAATAATCAAACAGGATTTAGCATTCATGTATTTTTCAACATGGGATTAAGCATTCATGTACTTTTCAACATGGGATTAAGCATTCATGTAATTTTCAACATGGGATTAAGCATTCATGTATTTTTCAACATGGGATTAAGCATTCATGTATTTTTCAACATGGGATTAAGCATTCATGTATTTTTCAACATGGGATTAAGCATTCGTGTATTTTTCAACATGTGATTAAGCATTCATGTATTTTTCAACATGCGATTAAGCATTCATGTATTTTTCAACATGGGATTAAGCATAACATAACAAATATGTTATGATGCAATAAATTTTACAACCTGCACGTTATGTGGCTTACAGTCAACTGTATTTGTCGGATAACCGATACTAACAGAGAGATTCGCGTTTTCAAAACGACTTACAATCTTGGAATTGGTGATGGTGTGGGAAGGAGATGATGATGATGGTGATAGGGAATGGTGATGGAGAACTGGAGGGTGGTCCGCTGTTTGCACTGTAGAAGAAAAGTTGGTCTGCTCCTGACAAGACATAGATCGCAACTGAGTCAAACTCTGTATTTCTACTTCCTTATATACTACTTGTATAGGATTAAGCATTAGGGTAATCTGCTAGGCGCTGGGTTCAAATGGGATTAAGCAATGGGATGTTGTAAACGGGATTAAGCATTGTGTTGTACATGGATTAAGCATTATGGTGTGAAGGGATTAGGCATTGTGTTGTTGTAAACCGGATTAAGCATTGTCATTTTGTAAAAGGGATTAGGTATTGTGATGTTGTAAAACGGATTAAGCATTGTCGTGTTATGAACGGGATTAAGCATTGTGATGTTGTAAATGGGATTGAGCATTGTGTTGTTGTAAATGGGATTAAGCAATATGATATTGTAAATGGGATTAAGCATTGAGTATTTACTAATGGGATTAAGCATTGAGTATTTACTAATGGGATTAAGCATTGAGTGTTTACCAATGGGATTAAGCATTGAGTTTTTACTAATGGGATTAAGCATTGAGTTTTTACAAATGGGATTAAGCATCAAGTTTTATTGGATTAGGCGTTTACACCTAAATGTATTGGATTAAGCATTGGCCAGATTTTAATATAGGATTAAGCATTAGGGTAACAAATTTGTTCGTTTTTCCGAAAATACCGAGAGGAAACTATAATATGGGATTATAAACAATGCGTGTAAGTTAGGTTGGATTAAGCATCGCGTGAGCGTTTTGTAGGGTATAGGATTTCGTCTGGCTTATGCTGGATTAAGCATTGCGTGAAAGTTTTGTAGGGTATAGGATTTCGTCTGACTTTTGAGCTGGGTGAAGTATTGATTGTAGCTGATACGGGTTTAAGCATTGCGTGTAGCTGATACGGGTTTAAGCATTGTGTGTAGCTGATACGGGTTTAAGCATTGCGTGTAGCTGATACGGGTTTAAGCATTGCATGTAGCTGATATGCGTTAAGCAGAGGGTTAGCCAGGTGTTAAATTTAAATTGGGTTTAGCATTGCCAGTAGTCAAAACAGGATTAAACATTGCTAAAAACTCATTTTCAATTAAGCATGACGAGTTAAAGAATTAGTACCACACTGATGCATATAGAAAAAAGAAAGGACCATATGCATAACTAGCCATTTTTGGCCCCCAAAATAAAAATCGAGTTTTTGCTCTAGAATCATAAAACAAACAAAAACATTCACTCAGGTAAAGTATCACGTAGATCTGACCAATATTTCAAAAGTTATGAAATTTTGAAAATGACGTGTTTGGTGACCTAACGCCAGCGTAAAGTTAGCAACTGGATGTACTTGAGTAGACATAACTTTTACGCTACAGACACATGCTCAAAGGTCTATAGTTCATTCGAGAGACTAAAAATCAGCAATTATCATCCACATTTGTCTTTGCAAAACTGCCGTTCTTTCTATGATTTATGGGTAACCCATCCTGCATGTGTGCTGAGAAAATGCAGCTGTATACACTAAAAATCAGTTTGCACCGTAATGGTAAAAGACACAGGTCAGCAAGATAGATCAAAACGAAGCACTCAATCAGGGCTATTAGAAACTCTATACCTGTAGAGATACCGCCGAAGAAACTCCATAGGAGTTAAGAGAACGGTCCAAATTAACTCAAAAAGTACGTCAAAATTGCACAAAACCCTCCATAATTTTTTATGTACAATGAGTTTCGTCCGCGGTACAGAGTTTCTAATAGCCCTACTTTAGTGCTTCATTTTGGTTTACCTTGTTGTCCTGTGTCTCCTACCGTTTAGGTGCCAACTGATTTTTACTGAATACAGCTGCAATTTTTCGGTACCCATGCATGATGGGTTACGCATAAATCATAGAAAGAACGGAATTGTTGCAAAGGAAAAACTGGATACTGATTACTGATTATTTGTCTCTCGAATGACCCCTAAATCTTTGAGCATGTGTCTGTAGTGTAAAAGTTATGTCCACTTAAGTATATTTAGTTGCAGGCGTTTGCTGGCGTCAGGTCACCAAACATGTCATTTTCAAAACTTCATAACTTTTGAAATACCTTTTTGTCAAATCAACGTGAAACTTTGCCTGGAGTGAATGTTTTTGTTTGTTTTATGATTCTAGAGCAAAAACTCGATTTTTATTTTGTTTGCCGAAAATGGCCAGTTATGCATATGGTCCTTTAATACAGCGTTGAGCATGAAGGCGTTTATATATGTGGTTGAGGATGAAGAAGCTTTTAGATGGGGTTAAGCATGGAGATATTTTGCATGGGGTTAAGAATCGACACTGATTACATGGGGTTAAGCCTTGTAACAGTTATAAGTTAGAGCCTTGGTACGTAGAAATACTGAATGAGAATTTAAAGAACCGCACATTCTCAATTCCTAGATATTTTAAATCTTATCCATTAAATACTGGCATTTGTCAAGGCAGTGCTAATGGGCCACTTACCTTCAGTTTGTATATCAATGATTTGTCTGAGGTAGTAATTAGTTGTAACTTTCAAATTTATGCTGATGACATAGTGATTTATGTTGAAGGTAAATATTTGGCTGATATAGTAAAACGACTGAGAACAGAGATGGATAAGATAGTAAAGTGGTGTGAAGATAATTTTATGGAGGCTAATTTTGAAAAGACAAAATGCATGTTCTTCCACAAAGCTAAGGACCATACAATTAACGAAAAAGAAGCGGTCTCTGTAACAGGTATTCAAGTAGGAAAACATTTTATTGAACGAGTATACAGTTTTAAATACTTAGGGATAGTACTTGATCCAACAATGAGTTTTAAGCTACATTATGACTGTGTATTGAAAAAGCTGTGAAATAAGATTGCATATTTAAGTGGTTTTAAACGGTTTTTGCCCAAGAATGTTCTTAAGGTAATGGTTAATGCCCACTTGCATTCGGTAATAGATTACGGAGTTGATATTTGGGCTATCCAGACAGATGCACAGTTGGATATTATTCAACGTAAGATAGATCGATTTCTAGGAAATGTTGCCTATCCATCTTTTAAAAGAAAAAACCGAATTAGTTTTGATATGGAGGAAATCAGGAAAGATTATGACTTTCTCTCACTTAGGGTTTGCAACCATTGTTACTCTCACTGAGATTCTCGATAAAAACTCGTCTATTTTCTTATCGAGAGTCTCGATAAGTCTCGAGACTCTCGATAACTCTTTTATAATCCCATATTATAATTTGTTAAGGGTATTTCGGGAATTTGTGACAAAATGTCCCGGGTAATGCTTAATCCCATGTTAAACTATGTCTAATGCTTAATCCCATACATATAAATTCACAATGCTTAATCCCTGTTACAAAAACGCAATGCTTAATCCCTGTCATAACAACGTAATGCTTAATCCCTGTCATAACAACGCAATGCTTAATCCCTGTCATAACAACGCAATGCTTAATCCCTGTCATAGCAACACAATGCTTAATTCCTGTTACAACGGCGCAAAACATATATTATAATTTGTTTTTGGTATTTCGAGGATTTGTGACAAAATGTCCCGGGTAATGCTTAATCCCATGTAAACTATGTCTAATGCTTATACCCTGTTACATCAGCGGAATGCTTAATCCATATAACAACCATATAACAGCAACGCAATGCTTAATCCCTGTTACAACACATCAATACTTAATCCCTGATGCAACAGCGCAATGCTTAATCCCTTTTACAACAGCGCAATGCTTAATCCCTGTTACAACAGCGCAATGCTTAATCCCTTTTACAACAGCGCAATGCCTAATCCCTGTTACAACAGCGCAAGGCTTAATCCCTGTTACAACAACACAATGCTTAATCCATATAACAACAAGGCAATGCTTAATCATGGTAAGTCAGGCAATGCTTAATCCCATATTAAGTCAGGCAATGCTTAATCCCATGTAAAGTCAGGCAATGCCTAACCCCATGTGAGGTCAGGCAATGCTTAATCCCATGTGAAGTCAGGCAATGCTTAATCCTTTTTAAATGTGAGCATTGCGTAATCCCATCTCAATATCACGCAATGCCTAATTCCATGTAAATTATACAGTAATCTTTATTTTCGAGTATATAAACACCACGCACGAGTAAGATGGTGTTTGTAAGTGTGAATTCCCTGTTACGGGTGGCTTTCTAAATACCGGCCCGCCGGCCCTAGTTCTCCATATAATTTCCTTGGTGGTCAAGAATTTGCTGTTT
>CM056170.1:43922534-44006566 GCA_029691765.1 Entomobrya proxima
TGCAAAACCCTTCCAAAAAACCTAACGTTCTGGAAGCAGGTCTTGGAGTGCAAGGTCAATGGCTGGTGTGCATCTTGCTTGCCTTTTTCGGCGCGAAAAATTTTTGCACTCGAACAAAAAAAACCTCCAAAAAAACACATCAGTGGAAAGTCGGGCGACTCTGATAGCGCACCGGTAGATTTGTTTTAACCAACCAGCTATCAATCATTCCAACCGACCAACGATCAATCACTAAAACCAATCGAAGTCCAAACACTAGAACCGACCAAGCATCACTCATTAAAATCAACCAAGGGTCAATCATTAAAACCAACCAATGGTCTATCATTAAAACCAACCAAGGATCTATCAATTGCTGCGCTCTTCGTCGCCCGACTTTCCACTGATGTGTTTTTTTGGAGGTTTTTTTTGTTCGAGTGCAAAAATTTTTCGCGCCGATAGCTACGCTATCGCCGCGAAAAACTTTGCCGATCCTTCAACAAAGTGCTTATCACAGTCACTAGGGTTTCGAGTTTTTCTGCCATTTTCCTCGTCTTTGTTCATCGTAATGCTTGCTTGTGTTGGTTTTAATAAAAAAGAATTCTATGAATGCTTTCATTTTGCTAAGATATGTTTGCTACTTTTAAATGAATAAATAAAAATAAAAATAGAATAAATAAAATTTTCCTCATGGTGCTTATTAAATTTTAATGACTTGGTTTTTGAAACTGTGATTGAAGATAATTGCTGTCTTAATTGTTACGCTTATTATCTCAATTCCAAATTGCAATACTATTTTTCTTTGTGAATCTAAATAAAAAGTTCTGATTTATGTGCTTCTAGCATTTTGATATGAAACGAGATTAGTATATTTTTAAGGACACATAAAGTTGTTAAACAAACTTAATTTTTAAAATATTTTACTAATTCGTATTATAATTTAAAATGCTCATAACTTTACAGCACCTTGACCAATCTTGAAAATTCTTTTTTTCAAATAACCAATTAATTTACGTCCGTCTATAATTTTTTTGGAATTAATTGGCTCTACATATTTACTAATCAAACTAAATACGGGAAAATTTTACTGCATATTATGTATTTATGCTTATAACCTTTAAACATAGTTTTACGTATAAATTTGTCATGCACACATAATACCTATGCAATATGAAACTACTTCATGATTATGTTGATTTCTGAAACTTTGCTATCATTTGCTATTTTATTTCTACAAAAATTGACCTCATAACTGTATTAAATATGTTTGACTCATTAGCTTAAAGTGTGTGCGTTTTGTTATTTAACGGTTGACTTTAATCGTTGCTATATCATTATTACGATGGTTTTGATATAATGAATGTTGGTTGTTGATGTATAATGGATATTTTTAGTGTTCTTGCTTTCTTCTTCCGTACCATAAACAATGCGCTTTCATGTTTTGTCAGCTTTTGTTTCTCCTAAAAAGACATGATGGTGCTCACAATAAATATGTAAATGTCATAAATTACGTCAATCTAAGAAAAAAAGCTATTGACTGCATGTTATTTACTTATTCTAGAAGTTAAGGTCGTCTGTTGCACGTGTTGACTGGTTGTACATTTATAATGAGATCTTATTCTCGTTAATGGAAAAATGACTTTTTTACTGAAAAATTAGAATGATTTCAGTTAAAACTGCTTCAATACCAGACAAGTAGGAAGCAAGCTTTCACAAGCGCCCTTGTCTTCTATAAATGCTCATTTTTCATAAATCGATTTCATATTAAAACCGACACATCAATGTATTAAATTGAATACGTAATAAAAGTGGCTTGGATTTGATTTTTCGTTCCATTTTTAACCCCACATTTCTTCTCTGCGCATTAACCTAGCCACCTGTCGATTCTAGTGCATAATTTGCAGTTATCGCATAATTTAAAATGAAAACCCAAGAAATACTGTCCCCATTTTGGCTGCCAATTATCAATGCTGCTTCTTACTAATTGTGGCCTGTTTCTTTGGGATGACAAATCAGTTCAACTTGTTTACTTACATTGACCAAACGTTTTGTAGATGGAAAAAGTGCTCATGTTTACGTTTTTCTATTGAGAGGTTTTACAAAATACTTGGACGGAATTCTGGCACGGAGACTGCATACCACGGATTGTATTTACTGAGCCTTTCCATGGCATTGTGTGACAAGTTTAACTGCTTTCGTATGAGAAACACATTCAGACATTGAATGGTCTTCTGAGATATTTTCAAAACTCTAGGTAGTTTTCAAGCTAATCTTTATTTGCACCTGCAATAATACGCTTAATTTCTAAATGGATGTTTGAGGACATGTCTTGATAACTAACTAACTTTATTGTTGAACCTTTCGACTTCAATCTGTAAGTCTTCATCAGAACAACGGCAAGTAGCAAGTTGATACTACATTTTTATAGATCATCAATGAATCTTTAAACTATGCATATTTTTTATGACAATTTGCTAAATTGAGCAATGCTATCTGTACTCATATTGTAAATATCAGTAATGCCATCGTAGAGTTTTCTTGGGGTTTATAGAGTTGTGTAAATATTGTTGTTCCAGTCACCTCGTACTTGAAGAGTCCAATAATCCAATTGCAACTACTAGAGCTCTTTGTAAAAGTATATTTCCTTCATAAAGCATTCTCGAAATGCTTTTGGACGGAGGTCTCCTTGTATTCTCTTTGTATTATCAAACTGTCTTTGCTTTTGTCAAAGAAAAAATTCAAGACCGACAACATGTCCACATGGTGAACTCTTTCCAGCGATGTAGTAATGTAGTTCATTGTATACGTCTTGGTAGTGATCTCATATAACCGTTAAAATGGGCTGAGTGCGCTACAGAATTCTTATGTAAATTGTGTTATGCAACAGAAACTTTGTTATGTTTCCTTGATTTGAACAAAAAAACCTGGGGCTTGCATTTTCGATACACTGAAGTGAGCTCGAATTTGTAAGTAAACCAAGTTCAATGATTCGCTCGAGAATCAATCATGCATGTCAAATAAAAAATCAATCATGGTCTATGCAATATATATGTCAGGTTATAACTATAATAGCTTAAATGCTTGTTGATTTCAAAATATATTAGTTTTTATTTTATTTATATATGCTTTACGATTAGGATAAACTATATTCGTTAATAAGAGTATTGGCAAGTATACGACTGAAAAATGTGACTTAGAGAGACGCACACTCTGATGGTGCAAGCTTGCATTAAAAGCAGTCAGTGAAATGGAAACGTTTAAACGTGAAGTTGACAATCTAAAAAGCTATGACACAATTATTGCCGCAATATAAACTGTTCTTAAATAGGGTAACAACATTAGTACCTACATAAATAACGAAGAATTTAGACCAAAGCAGTGTTAAGACATAAGACAGGATATACAGTACTCAAACTAACTATGGACCTACCTCTAGTTGGTTGTCAGCTATATATTATATGCTTGAGTATAAGATGGAAAATCAGTTATAATAATATGCTAATGGACAATAAGATCACAGACAAAATAAGCATAGTTAGTAAATAAACAAGACAACTGGTTTCTACAAGGAAAGTTGAAACAGGAAATGGGAGCAATCATACTGGTCAAATTTAAAAGGAAGTTTAACACAAGCAATATGGAAGGACAAACTAAAACATAAGTACGACAAAATCTTTAGAAAACCAAGCGTGTAAGAGCAATAGTGAAAAGTCCCTGACAAGTGCAGGTTAAAACACATAGTCCATGAACCGGAAGCCGTTAATAGTGACCATGTCCATGTCCTGCATGTCCTCCATGCCCGTGATGTTGTGGAGTACGATGAACCCTTTAAAATATCACAAATTTTAAATTGGTGGGCTATTGTTTATAGAAATAAAGTTAAATAAAGGTAAATAAGGTTAAAAAGCCCGGACTTTGCGTGAAAACCGGTATGGTCTGCAACGTACTGCACGGTCCTAACCCCTCCATTAGGCTCAATTAGACTATAGTAGTAGTCAAGGACAAAAAATAAGCGATTATTTTTTCAAAATTCATCTACTTTTGAGAGGCTAAAATGGGACGATTAATCTAAAAGTAGCTTATAATCGACGATTAATCGTTGCCGTTGACTCCTACCTATATTGTCCTTTTGTAACCTTTGACATGAAAAAAACATATATTTTACATTCAGTTATTTATTATACCATGGTAATAGTAATAATCTGTTCGAAAATTATCCTATCAAATGCAATATTTTGGTGCACGAATTGCGATTGTTAGAGTAGACAAGAGGTGCACTGTCGTCAACGCAATTTTTGAATTGTTGGGAAACCGTTGGTTACCGGGAATAATAACAATCAGCATAAAAACGCGGCTTAAAATAATGAAGTGAGGTCTAAATCTACAAGGTAATTGCCTCTGAAGTATAAAGCCGCGTACATACTGCAACAATGTTGTTGTTGTTTTTCTCTCAATGGCTTATCCTTTATATATAGCGCGCCAGGTCCGTCCACCTCACTTTGACACGCCACCTGGCGGAGCGGGTGACTGGCTCCTAGTTTTCTATAAAGTGTGAGCATTGTACTACACAATTTTAATGAATAACACGTCGCGTTGACGAAAGAGTCCACTCTAACGAAGTATCGCAATTTGTACACAAAAATATTGCAATTGATAGGAGAATTTTCAAAAGGATATATTACCATGGTGAAGAGCTTTAAATTATATATACATATTTTTTTATATTTCCAATACCCCGCCATCTCTGGTTTCATGGTGTTGCTTTGAGTCTCCAGTGTAGTGATCATTTACTCCATAACTGTTATAAAACCGATAAAAATATTAAAAATTCGAAAATATTCTAATTCGAATAATTTGACCTAAAAAAGAAAGCTAATTCATTTATGGCTAAAGCTTACGCAAACGAGTATTTCGGATGAGCATAGTAGTCTCCACCATGACCTCCACCTCCACCTCCATGACCATATCCAGGATTATGAACGTGTTGATGAGAATAACCGTGCTTTCCAAATACGATTGGAGCAAAAACTGCCACCAGAAACAATACACAGAAACACTGGATTTTGGAATTACTGGACAACATTTTGATTTTTCAAAGCAAACCCGTTGAATCTATGAATTACATAAAGAAATATGCTTATCTCCTCAGTTGCTGACGTCGCTGACACTAATGATGACTCTCGTTTGACAGTGCATTTGCTTTTATACCTTAATAAAAATGTCCATGCTCTTTGTCTCTGAACATTGCGACGCGATAAGAATTAAGCCACGACTTTGATTTTTTTATATTTAAGTAGTTTATATATTTATAACCCCATATTATAATTTCTTTTTGGTATTTCGAGGATTTGTGACAAAATGTCCCAGGTAATGCTTAATCCCATGTTAAATTTTCGCTAATGCTTAATCCAATAAGAATTAGTTTGCAATGCTTAATCCCTGTTACAATAATTCAATGCTTAATCCCTAATGCAACAGCACAATGCTTAATCCCTGGTACAACAGCACAATGCTTAATCCCTGATACAACAGCACAATGCTTAATCCCTGTTACAACAGTTCAATGCTTAATCCCTGTCACAACAGTTCAATGCTTAATCCCTGTTACAACAGTTCAATGCTTAATCCCTGATGCAACAGCACAATGCTTAATCCCTGGTACAATAGCACGAAACATATTATAATTTCTTTTTGGTATTTCCAGGATTTGTGACACAATGTCCCAGACAATGCTTAATCCCATGTTAAAGTTTCAAATGCTTAATCCCATGTTAAAGTTTTAAATGCTTAATCCCATGTTAAAGTTTTAAATGCTTAATCCCATGTTAAAGTTTCAAATGCTTAATCCCATGTTAAAGTTTCAAATGCTTAATCCCATGTTAAAGTTTTAAATGCTTAATCCCATGTTAAAGTTTTAAATGCTTAATCCCATGTTAAAGTTTTAAATGCTTAATCCCATGTTATAGTTTCAAATGCTTAATCCCATGTTAAAGTTTCAAATGCTTAATCCTATGCAATTAACGACAAATGCGTATTATAATTTGTTTTTGGTATTTAGGGGAAAACGATATAGTTTGTAACTCAAATGCTTAATACCATGTTAAATTTTTGAATGCTTCATACTTTGTTAGTTTCAAATGCTTAATCCCAAATAATATTGTTTCCGTCTTTCGGGAAAAACGAAGTACTTTGTCCGGAATGCTTAATCCCATGGTAAACAATAGCATGCTTAATCGCGTGTTAAATATCATCATGTTTATTTCCACTTACAAAAATTCAATGCTTAATCCCATGTACAAAAACTCGATGCTTAATCCTATAGAAATAACCAGTATATAAGGAAGTAAAACTGCGGAGTTTAATTCAGTTGCGATCTACCTCTTCTCAGGAGCAGACCAGCTTTTTCCAAAGTGCACACAGCGGACCCAACACCATTTCTTCAAAACTTCAACACCATTTTCTTCAAGATTATAAGTCGTTTTGTAAACGCATCTCTTTCTGTGACTATCGGTTACCCGATTAAAACAGTTGACCGTAAGACACGTACATACAGTGCAGGTCGTAAAATTTAAAGCGTCATAATATTTTATTATGCAATGCTTAATCCCATGTAAAAATACACATGGCTGCTTAATTCCATGTTAAACTATACATGAATGCTTAATCCCATATTGGCATATCTGAATGCTTAATCGCATATTGGCATATCTGAATGCTAAATCCCATATTCGCATACCTGAATGCTTAATCCCATATTGGCATACATGAATGCTTAATCCCATATTCGCATACCTGAATGCTTAATCCCATATTGGCATACATGAATGCTTAATCCCATATTCGCATACATGAATGCTTAATCCCATATTCGCATACCTGAATGCTTAATCCCATATTCGCATACCTGAATGCTTAATCCCTTAATGTTAAAAGGTACGTAAATGCTTGATACCATATTGAAATACATAAATGCTTAATCATATATTGTTAGACTGATACTAATACGACTAATGCTTATCCACTCACGTTTACAAACCTGTAATACATAATAGTGTGTAAAAAACAAACACGCAATAATGGAAAGTTGTTCCAAATTTCGTTGGACAAAACAGGCTAAAATAGAGCTAGCTTCAATTGTTAATTCAAACGGCGCAAATGTACAAAATTGGCCGGAAATTGCAACACAATTTAGAACATTATATCCCAATTACAAGGGCAAGGAAGAATCGCTACGAAAACAGTACCAACGTTTTCAACAAGTCACATATAATGATTTTGAAGATACTTCACGAGCAACACCCGAGAAGTTTTCATGGTTACGAAAAGCAAAAGAAGATTTAATGTATCTAGTAAATAACGAAAAAGATTCTTCGCAAAAATGGTTCAACATAGAAACCAAATTCAAGGAAATGTATCCTAATTTCGACGGAAAAATAGATGCGTTGCGCAGGCAATTCTATCGATATGTGGGGAATAGTAAAAGTAGTGAATCACACTCACAGCAAGTATGTACACTTAAAAAAGAACAAACTCTTGAACTAGTAAGAATGGCAAACTTAATATGTGTAGACGGTTACCCTAATTTGAACAAAATCTACCACATATTTAAGCAAAAACACCCTGACTTTAACGGAACAAAAGTTGACTTAAGACTGCTATTTGAAGCAGTAAATGACGACGACCAGCAGTCCAATTGCATGGCAGCTGATGTAAATCTAAATGATTGGAATGATAATCTAGACTTGATATTGGCACAAGCAGTAGGCCACGCGCAACATGTGATAAGTGCACAAAAGCGCGATGGTCGAAGAAAAAATATTGATAACTTTGCCAAACTAAGTGTCAAATTATTTAAGCAATATTACAAATCAAAACTTGGGTTGGATTACCTCGGAACCGATGCTCTTATTCTGAAACATTTCTACGATTATAAAGAAACCTTAATACCTTGCAGTTATGAATGTGAGGAAGACGTTGATTCAATGTCTAACATCGACAATCAACAATTACAGGCGTTTGCTTCAAAAAACTACACGATTTCATTTTCTAGCGTTTTTAAAGAATGTTGTCACAATTGCGGCTTGATGTTTCCTAGACTTTTGAATAACAGAAATCGTAAAATGATGACCAATGCAATTAATGACTTCCCAAATGTCCTACAAATGAAACCGAAAACTATGTATACATATTCTATAGAAGAAAAATTCATCACCTGCCTAGAATGCTTTAAAAATCCCAACTGGCAAGCCGATTATAGCGTAATGATTTCGTCAACGAAGCAATACGATATTCCTGTTGAATTGCGAAATCTTAACGAAATCAAATTGCACTATGTGGTGGCTTTTTCTGCGTTTACAAAAAACAAAACATACAATGTAAAATTTTTGAACACCGACAGGGTGAATGTAACATTGGTAAAAAACTAGACACAGATTACCACAAAGTTTTCACAAGTTATTACAAAATTGATAGACCCGTACAGCTTGATACTTCCGGGAAAAAAATTAAAACTGCTTTACGTTGGTTGCGAAAAAATAACCGACTGTTCAAAAGTTTTCTTGCTAACTATGAAACGATTTATGGGTACTTGATGTCCGTCTACAATATTCGACCTGAAGAACGCATCATTCAAATTTCAAAAGGCAACTTAGCAGACATGATAGGAAAAGATACAACTGGTCTTCTAATCCCTGCTGAAAATGTTAAAATTGAGTCAGAAGTGAAGCCACAGTCTCACAAATTTGGCGTTCAGCACCCATTGCAAGACAACTTGAAAACCCTTAGAGACATAATTAATGTTAATTATTCCGACCCTGACCTTGAAGCTAAAAGGTGGCCACATTTATTTCCTGAGGGCAATGGCAGCTGGAAAATTAATTCAGCCTTGAAACAACAAACGTATGTAAAGCATAGACTACTTGGAATAGATTCCAGGTTTAGAAAAAACAATGAATTCATGTTTTTTTGGTACGATCGTTTAATCAAACAACGATTACTATATGTTAACAGTCGTCAACGTACTGTTAATGTTAATGAATTAATTGACTCGATTCATGCAAGAGATGTCCGCGAAAATGCAAACAGATTTGGAACGGTTGTGCCAAGCACTATTCCGGGTTCAAAAACCTACTGGAGAGCTCGCTGCTCGGATCTTTTAGCCATGGTTCGCGATCGAGGCAAGCCTGATTTATTCGTAACGCTTACACAAAACGACAACTGGCTTGAGCTACAAAGGGCATGTGGTGAAATTTCGGAAACGGAATTGAAAATTCTAGACCAGCCAATTTTGCAACCAGCTTTGGGCGGCAAAAGCGTAGTGAACTTTCCAGTGGAAACAGTAGTTGCGTTTTATAAACGCCTTGAACTGTTCATGAAGTCGTGCGTGCATAACAAAAATGGACCTTTTGGTGAGGTTTTGGACTATTGGTTTCGTATAGAGTATCAAAATCGAGGAGCACTTCATTGCCATATGGTTTTGTGGTTATGTGAGGATACAATACCACAAGATATTGTATTAGCAGAAATGCCAAGATATAGCGGTAACGACGATGATATTAGACGTCAAACCTTTCAAGCTCGTGAATACGTTAAGGCATTTCAAATACACACTTGTACCTTGGGAGCATGCAAAAAAGACATAAAGTCAAAATGCAAGTATGGTTTTCCCTATGAAGTTCAAGTATCAGAAGAGATTAATAAATCTAAAATGGGATACACGTATATGCGTCATAGTGACGAAGACAAAAATGTAGTTCCTTACAACATGTATGCTTTGATGTTATGGAACGGGCATATCAATGTTCAGAAAGTAACATCAAATGGAATTGAGGCTTACTTATGTAAATACGTTTCAAAACCCGAACGGTCCATTGATATTAAGGACATTACTTCAGATGCTGATCGTTTTCTTAAAGCTCGAGTTGTAGAAATCTTAGAATGTGTCGCACATTTACTCCAGTTTCATCAGGTTGGATCCTCGAGAAAGACTCTATTTCTCCCATGTGATTTTCAACCAAAGCAGAGAATGTTGAAAAGAAGATCACATTTACCTTTCGATAATGAAAGCGAAGATGTGTATTATCAAACACTTCTTCATAAATATTTAGTTCGTCCAAAAGAGCTCCATAATCTGACATATATAGATCTTTATCGACTTTATGATGTTGTGTCCGCTAACTCAAACACCATCTACACCCAAAGTTTAGATTCTCAATTATTTGAGTCTCAAGATGAATCTGAAAACGAAATACGTCCAAAACTTGATGAATCCCAATTGGAGTTTACTGGAAGAATTCGCAAAATCAAGTCACAAAGGATGTGTTACATCAGTCATGGATACAAATATGTGGAAAGAGGCAAGGCTGCAGTTCCCAGATGGCGTTTTCTTATGCCATTTGGTAGCGAGTCTGAAAAATATTACGAACAGCGTCTTTTGCTGAATGTTCCAATCATGGAAGACGAACTTGACGAGAATGGCTTTCCGTTTAGTGACGAAAACGTATCCAAAACGTTTGTAGAAGAATGTTGTCTTCGTGGGTTAGTGGACTCAGAAGAAACTGCAAAATCCGCTCTGCTTGGTGCAGTACAACGAGGATTTTCTGTTGAGCGTGTAATTAAACTAGCAGCCCTGTTTGTTGATCAATCTTTTGTTAGTAAAGATTTTGTTGATTCAATCATAATACCATGGGTTGAAAGTATGCCTGTATTAGAAAATGACGCACAAGAGGACACCGAAAACGAATTCGGAGAAGAACTTGCGAAAATGGTTGAAATGCGTGTGAAATATGAACCATATGAATCCTATTTAAGCTCAATGACTGACTCTCAGAAAAATGTTATGGAGTGGGTTGATCGAAAGATTAAAAATGACGAGCAGATTTTGGCTATAATATCTGGCGGTGCTGGTGTTGGAAAGTCGTTTATAACCAGAGCACTTTATTCATATTTCATTGAAAAGAAGATGGTCTGCATTTTACTTGCAACGACAGGTAGTGCTGCGCATTTGATTTCTGGAACAACAGTGCACTACTATCTAAAGATTGATATATATGGAAACAAATATTTGCAACCTGGTACAATATCATCCAAAATTGTAGAGAAAACAGATGTTATCATATGTGACGAGTTTTCTATGCTAAATTCAGACCTGCTTGACCAGCTTAATGAATGCACAAAGATGTACGGGAAGTCCAAACGTTCGCCCCTAGGAGGCAAACATTTGTTTCTTATAGGGGATCCGTGTCAACTACCTGCCATTGGAAAGTCCGTTTTCTCAAATCATCTCCTTAATGAGTTTAGTATCCTGCTCCTTAAGGAGACAGTTCGCCAAAAAGACGAATCCTTTGCAGCACTACTCAATCGTGTTAGAATTAACATGATGACGGAAGAGGATAAAGCTCTCCTTAGAACTAGATACACACATACCTCCAATATTGAATGTGAGGATGACGCGTTAATTGTAACCGCGACACGTAGGAAAATGATGTCATACAATCATCAGTTTATTTCCAAACTACCTGTTGACGCAGTCACAATATATGCGCAAGACTTTGAGCAGGATACAAACAAGGAAGTTAGTCTGGCTGTAAAAGAAAAAATACGCACATACTTAAAAACCTTATGGGATGAAAAACTAACTCTCAAAGAAGGTTGCATAGTGAGACTACTGCGTAACATTGATGTTACGACTGGGTGGGTTAATTCTAAGCGAGCAAAAGTGTTTCGCGTAGCACATGATGGTAGCTATGTGATACTGCAAGATCTCATTGACGAGTCAAAGCAATTGCCCCTAACAAAGATAAGGCAGCCATTTAAATTGGGAGCCAATTTGTATTATCGATACCAATACCCACTAATTCTTGGTTATGCCACCACTGTTCATGCTGTACAAGGCACTACCGTGACGGGTAAATATTATGTTGATCTAGATCGATCTTTTTGGGAAAGCGGACAAGCCTTTGTAGCTCTCAGTCGTCCAAAAGAGTTGTCTCAGTTATATCTGTTGAACACCCATTTTGAAAAAGTATATTTGAAAGAATATTATAAAAATTTGTTACAGTGGATGACAGAAGTTGACGAAATTGCAATCATGAGGAAGCCAAGGCGATGTGGTGATTTCCCCTTGCTTCCGATCGAAGACCAAAATTCTACACAAATGCAGGGTTTCCCTCTTCTACCTGATTTAGAGCCAAAGGTCACAGAAAAGTTCGCTCCATTTAAACCTCCCAGAAAATTAGGGAAGGGTATATCAGAGTCTGTTAGCAATTTGTTTCAAGAAACCAAGCAAAAGGCTTACAATTTAATCAGAGCTAAAAGTGAGATAGATTTAGCAGATCAGACTCCAAGACTTAGTCAGCGCATATATAAGTTGGCAGAAGATTTCATGAACGCCTGCAACAGAAGTTCTGTCACTCACAATCAAATTAGGTTTGGTGTCAAATTTATGAACGAATTGCTTGAACAGTTAAATGAGGCGTTAAAAATTTGGAACGTATCAGATCCCATTCTTTGGGCTGAAGCTGGAAGAATCGTTTCTGAGGAACTCATTAAAAAATGGGATGAGCAAGTTCAATCTACTGTAGCATGCTTTCGGAAGTATGCGTGTCAATTTAGGCATGAGTTTGAAATGTTCGCTAATCTCATTTCAAGTTTAAATATTTGCACATATGCTTTTCAACAACCGGCGGAAAATGTTAGTCCTTTCTTTCGCGATGGTAAAAAATATTTGCCTGTAAACATAGTTGGAGATGGACGGTGCTTCTACCATTCAGTCTCGATGAATCTAATTGGCAATTGCTCACTTACAAACTCAATAAAGTTATTGATAGCATTTGCAATAACCAACGAGTTTGACATTTTTGACTCCATGTTTTCTGCGTTGGCTTCTTCAGCACCAAACGTGATTCTTAAAACGCTGTCTTATAATCAATGGGCGGATTTGGAAATAATCATGGGTACCTCATACGCATTGAGACGTCCCATAGTTGTTATAACAGGACTAGATTGTAATAGTAGAGTTGAAACTCAGAACTATAATCCACTCGAACTAGAACAGGACCCTTTGATCATTGGGTTTGTAAGAATATTGAAAGATAATGCTAAACCGAACCATTTTGTAGCACTTCTGCATGACGTGTCGTTTATGACAGAAACAAAAGAAGTGCAGAATTTAAGTCAAGGATTAAATAATGTGTCTCTCAGTAGAAACGAGGATATTATTACGATTGATCTTCCTGATGACGACGTAGAAATGTTAGATGCTACTGAGTTCGAAGAATCGCTATAGTTGATTCGTATATTGGTTTAGTGATGTGGTCATACATTTTAAGCATGTAAAATAAGTAATATGATAAGTATAAATACGTTTTTTATAAATATTATCAAGATACTTGGGTTTATAGGGTTAAGCATGCATCCAGAAATACAGCTGTAAAAAATAGAACGCTTTGCATACATATCAGTGTACGAAAGATCCCTATAATAACGGTTTGAATTCGGATTTTTGTCTTTCAACTTTATTCAATTGAGCATGTTAATTTGGTAAGTAATTTTATTAATTTTTTAGTAAATCGATGGGATTAAGCATTAAGCTAACTTTGGGTTTGATGCTTAATTCCATTGATGTTTAAGGGATTAAGCATTATACCCAAATTCAATACTTAGTCGCATTAACATTAGGGTTAAGCATTGGGATATTGTTTGTTTCAGTTTCCCCTTCGTCCCTCTTCGTCTGTTCTTCAATTTGTCTCATTCTAACCACGATGGAGCTCTTTGTATTTTGGTAAGTTTTATTTCATACTTAATCCTATATAAATCAATGGGATTAAGCATTAGGCCAGCTTTATGTTTGGGTTTAATGCTTAATCCCATTGATTTATATGGGATTAAGCATTATACACAAATTCATTACTTAATCACATCAACATTAGGATTAAGCGTTGCGGTATTGTTTGTTTCAGTTTCCCCTTCGTCCCTTTTTGTCTGTTCTTCAATTTGTCTCATTCTAACCACGATGGAGCTCTTTATATTTTGGTAAGTTTTATTCCATACTTAATCCTATATAAATCAATGGGATTAAGCATTAGGCCAGCTTTATGTTTGGGTTTAATGCTTAATCCCATTGATTTATATGGGATTAAGCATTATACACAAATTCATTACTTAATCACATCAACATTAGGATTAAGCGTTGCGGTATTGTTTGTTTCAGTTTCCCCTTCGTCCGTTTTTGTCTGTTCTTCAATTTGTCTCATTCTAACCACGATGGAGCTCTTTATATTTTGGTAAGTTTTATTCCATACTTAATCCTATATAAATCAATGGGATTAAGCATTAGGCCAGCTTTATGTTGGGGTTTAATGCTTAATCCCATTGATTTATATGGGATTAAGCATTATACACAAATTCATTACTTAATCACGTCAACATTAGGATTAAGCGTTGCGGTATTGTTTGTTTCAGTTTCCCCTTCGTCCCCTTTTGTCTGTTCTGCAATTCGTCTGAGTCTAACTACGATGGAGCACTTTATATTTTGGTAAGTTTTATTCCATACTTAATCCTATATAAATCAATGAGATTAAGCATTAAGACTGCTTTATGTTTGGCTTTAATGCTTGATCCCATTGATTTATATTGCATTAAGCATTATACTCAAATTCAATACTTAACCACATCAACATTAGGATTAAGCATTGGGATATTGTTTGTTTCAGTTTCCCCTTGCCTCACTACGTCTTTTCTGCAATTTTCCTGAGTCTAACTACGATGCAGCTCCTTATAGTTTGGTAAGTTTTATTCCATACTTAATCAGATAAACCAATTGGATTAAGCATTAAGCCAGCTTTATGTTTGAGTTTAATGCTTAATCCCATTGATTTATATGGGATTAAGCATTATACGCAAATTCAATACTTAATTGCATCGTCATTAGGATTAAGCATTGGGATATTGTTTTGTTTCAGTTTCCCCCTCGCCTCACTACGTCTTCTCTGCAATTTTCCTGAGTCTAACCACGATGGATCACTTTATATTTTGGTAAGTTTCATTACATATTTAATCATATAAACCAATTAGATTAAGCATTAAGCCAGCTTTATGTTTGAGTTTAATGCTTAATCCCATTGATTTATATAGGATCAAGCATTATACGCAAATTCGATACTTAACCACATCAACATTAGGATTAAGCATTGGGTTATTGTTTTGTTTCAGTTTCCTCCTCATCTCTTTGTCCAGATGCCTTTTCCTGATTTCAAGTACACTGGAGCCCCTTCTTCTGCAAAATATCCCTTATTTAACTGTAAAGCAAGTTAAAATTTGTAATTAAACTAATTCAAACCGTTTAAATCTTATGACGAATTCTTATTGTATGATTAAGCATCACATTTACTTAACGATGGATTAAACATTACATCAACTTTTTGCGGGATTAAGCATCACTATAACATTGAATTGGATTAAGCATCACTATAACATAGAATGGGATTAAGCATCACTATAACATAAAATGGGATGAAGCATTACTTTAACATAGCATGGGATTAAGCATCACTATAAAATGACATGGGATTAAGCATCACTATAACATAGAATGGGATTAAGCATCACTTTGACATAGCATGGGATTGTAGCAAGGGTTTATACAGCATAAATCGATTGGGTACTGGCCGTGTAACCGGTACACGTTTGTCATAACCGCACCGCGGCTCTAGTTTTTTTTAAATTTTGTTTTGTACTAGCACGCCCAATGCTAGACATCGCTTGCTAGGCGTAGCACATAGTAATTGCATGGCTACGCCCAGCAAGCGCTTATCAGCAATATACCCTCCATTGCATAACAAAATGGAATGCACTATATTTTTTCCCCTTGGGGAAATTTACATAGAAACACATAGGAACCTCGTTATCGAGCTTCTCACCGAGAGTCACTAGAAAAGCTCGATAACGCAAAGCTCACCGAGAGTCTCGATAAAGCCTCATTTGCAAACCCTACTCTCACTTCAGCAGAGGAGTGATCTAATTATGTTAAAAGCGACTCTGGTAGAGGTACGTAATGCTAATCTGAAAACTTCTTATATGTCTCAAAAAACTGAATGTTCTCGGTTGGTACTTCCGAGACTCAAATTTGAAACTTGCAAAAAATCCTTAGAGTTCAGGTCGATTTCATTATGGAATGATGTAGCGCAAAATATAAAGTTTGATGAATTATGTTTTACAAAAATAAGAAAATTGTATTTAGATAAGAAATAATGCATATGTAAATTATATGACACTATTTTACTTTTAATAATTGTTATGTAGTTAGTAAATCCTTTATTATGTAGCTAGTGTCACCATTTGGAAATCAGTATTGTTACTGAAATGGCTAGACAAATAAAAGTACAATTTCAATTTAAGCATATGGACAAATTTTACATGGAGTTAAGCATATGGACAAATTTTACACGGGGTTAAGCATATGGACAAATTTTACATGGGGTTAAGCATATGGACAAATTTTACATGGGGTTAAGCATATGGACAAATTTTACATGGGGTTAAGCATATGGACAAATTTTACATGGGGTTAAGCATATGGACAGATTTTACATGGGGTTAAGAATGGGAAGTTTTTGTGTAGGGTTAAGCATGGATGTTTTTGTATGGGGATAAGCATGGGGAGTTTTTGTATGGAATTGAGCATGGGGAGTTTTTGTATGGGGTTAAGCATGGGGAGTTTTTGTATGGGGTTAAACATAGGGAGTAGACCTCTGTCGACGACGGAGCGAACCAGATGTGCTGCCACATGCTGGCAGCTGTTTGTGAATAAAAATTTATTTTTTATAAATACTGGCTAAATTAAATAAATAAATTGTGATTAGTGAGCTGTGAGTGGTGCAGACGACCTTGAATTGGCAAGGCTTTGTTTTTGAGTCTTTAACCTGGCTCACTTTTGACGGTTAGGCATTTTGGAACACGGTGATTAATCTACCGTATGTTCCGTGCATGCCTAACCAGGATTTCACCACCGGGGTTGAGAGTCCTGACTTGGCACTCTCCCCCAGATGGTGAGGATGATAATGAGGTGGTAGTGGTTGAGTGGGCGCTGCAATGGAGGGAGGAGGAGGGTAAGAGTGATAATACCCGGTTATCACCACCACCACCCCCGGAACTCGGCTTCCCATCCCACTACCAAATCATTAAGTGACCAGTTTGGGTAGTATAGTTACCACCACCCCCTACAAGACCGGCTCCTAGACTCCCGCCATCTAAGCATTTAGTGACCCCGTGGGTGCGGAGTGAGACGAGTGAGATTTTTTTGTGCCTCCACCGATTGGGGATTCCCCAAGATCAGGCTACTAGTGACAAGTTGACCCTAAACCAGGCGATAAGGAGACCAGTAACTAGGTGACCAGTGATAAGGTGACTAATACCAAGGTGACCAGTGACAAGCAAGTGGACTTACGACGCCACATACAGAGGATAAGGAGAAGTGCCTTAGGAACAAGGGAGTGAAGCTCATCCCCCCCGACAACTCTACGAATATACTTAATTACTTTTTTGTATTAAATGCAATTTTTCTTTTTATTTCTAATTACCATCATTTTTATTATTAAATATATTTATTTAATTGGTTGAGCGTAATAATCAAATGTGGTTCAGCGCCTCAGTGAAGTTGTATAACATAGGGAGTTTTTGTATGGGGTTAAGCATATGGAGTTTTTGTATGGAATTAAGCATGGGGAGTTTTTGTGTAGGGTTAAGCATGGATGTTTTTGTATGGGGATAAGCATGGGGAGTTTTTGTATGGAATTGAGCATGGGGAGTTTTTGTATCGGGTTAAGCATGGGAAGTTTTTGTATGGGGTTAAACATAGGGAGTTTTTGCATGGGGTTAAGCATAGGGAGTTTTTGTATTGAATTAAGCATGGGGAGTTTTTGTACGGGGTTAAGCATGGGGAGTTTTTGTATGGGGTCAAGCATGGGGAGTTTTTGTATGGGGTCAAGCATGGTGAGTTTTTGTATGAGGTTAAGCATGGGGAGTTTTTGTATGGGGTCAAGCATGGGGAGTTTTTGTATGGGGTCAAGCATGGGGAGTTTTTGTAAGGGATCAAGCATGGTGAGTTTTTGTATGAGGTTAAGCATGGGGAGTTTTTGTATGGGGTCAAGCATGGGGAGTTTTTGTATGGGGTCAAGCATGGGGAGTTTTTGTATGAGGTCAAGCATGGGGAGTTTTTGTATGAGGTTAAGCATGGGGAGTTTTTGTATGGGGTCAAGCATGGGGAGTTTTTGTATGGGGTCAAGCCTGGGGAGTTTTTGTATGAGATTTAACATAGGGAGTTTTTGTATGGGGAGTTTTTGTACAGGGTTAAGCATGGGGAGTTTTTGTATGAGGTTAAGCATGGGGAGTTTTTGTATGGAATTAAGCATGGGGAGTTTTTGTATGGGGTTAAGCATGGGGAGTTTTTTGTTGTATGGGGTTAAACATGGGGAGTTTTTGTATGGGGTTAAGCATGGGGAGTTTTTGTATGGGGTTAAGCATGCGAAGTTTTTGTATGTGGTTAAGCATGGGGAGTTTTTGTATGGGGTCAAGCATGGGGAGTTTTTGTATGAGGTTAAGCATGGGGGGTTTTGGATGGGGTCAATCATGGGGAGTTTTTGTATGGGGTTAAGCATGCGGAGTTTTTGTATGGGGTTAAGCATGCGGAGTTTTTGTATGGGGTTAAGCATGGGGAGTTTTTGTATGGGGTCAAGCATGGGGAGTTTTTGTATGAGGTTAAGCATGGGGAGTTTTTGTATGGGGTCAAGCATGGGGAGTTTTTGTATGAGGTTAAGCATGGGGAGTTTTTGTATGGGGTCACGCATGGGGAGTTTTTGTATGGGGTCAAGCATGGGGAGTTTTTGTATGGGGTCAAGCATGGGGAGTTTTTGTATGGGGTTAAGCATGCGGAGTTTTTGTATGGGGTTAAGCATGGGGAGTTTTTGTATGGGGTCAAGCATGGGGAGTTTTTGTATGAGGTTAAGCATGGGGAGTTTTTGTATGGGGTCAAGCATGGGGAGTTTTTGTATGGGGACAAGCATGGGGAGTTTTTGTATGAGGTTAAGCATGGGGAGTTTTTGTATGGGGTCACGCATGGGGAGTTTTTGTATGGGGTCAAGCATGGGGAGTTTTTGTATGGGGTTAAGCATGGGGAGTTTTTGTATGTGGTTAAGCATGGGGAGTTTTTGTATGGGGTTACGCATGCGGAGTTTTTGTATGTGGTTAAGCATGTGGAGTTTTTGTATGTGGTTAAGCATGGGGAGTTCTTGTATGGGGAGAAATAATTCCAAAATTTCATTCCTGTATCAATGTAAATGCCTTTCCGTGATTTGTGATAAAAAATTTAAGTGTTTTTTGTTTATGTACATAAAATTCTTCACATCCAAACTCACCAGACAAATCGCATGATTTATGATAAACATTGGAATTATCCTTACGGAAAACGGCTCATACAAACGTCCCTACTACTACATTCTAACTGAAAAGCATACTCATTGTCATCCTTTCGTGCGACGGGCAGTACTTGATTATATGTACTTTCAAAAAGCCATAGTTATATACTTTGGAAATCACTTGATAACGTTTGCAAACTCACCAAATACTTAATTCGGAATTCCACAATCTGAGCATGGCGCAACAACTTTCAACCATGCAACAGCTATCATCCAGAAATTTGATTTTTACTCACTTACAAGGAACACTTTTCAGGTGCCAGGAGAATTCAGAGACGAAATATACCGATTCTGGTCAATTTTAGGGCGTCGATTACGATTCTGTATTTTGTTTTCTGTAAAACTAATGTTCTGACCTTCTACAGTAGGATTTATGTAGCGTGCGCAAGGCGTGCTTGGCACAGTTCAGCATAAGCACAGCATGCATGCCTTTGCGCCTCCCTCTTCTCTCTACATTTTGTTGCTCGTGTAAGAGAGCGCGAATTTGCTTCTTTTCGGCACATAGCACAACAAGCTGCTTGCTCCTTCCCCTCCCTTACTTCCTTCAAGCGCAAGCAAAAAGAGTAGAGAGAAGAGGGAAGAGCAAAGGCATGCATGCTGTGCTTATGCTGAACTGTGCGAAGCACGCCTTGCGCACGCTACATAAATCCTAATGTAGAAGGTCAGAACATTAGTTTTACAGAAAACAAAATAGAGAATCGTAATCTACGCCCTGAAATTGACCAGAATCGGTATATCTCGTCTCTGAATTCTCCTGGCACCTGAAAAGTGTTCCTTGTTAGTGCGATTACAACTGCACAAAGAAAAACTTATCCAAACGCATAGCACAAAACATAACCATTGCCCAAAAACATCAGTAATTTCTGATGTCTGGGCAAAATGACATCAGGGTTTGCTATCGTTTCAGACTAAATTTGAAATTACCATTACAGCATGTCTCATTGAGTGTAGAGTGACGTAAAGCTTTTTGCAAAGTGCTTTAGATACGTTTTGCTTTGTGGTGAAGCAGTCATGCATTTGTATGCCGCAAGAGCTTTTATTGTGCACAATAAGTAAAAATCTGATATCCGGACAAACCAAAAATAGACGTCATAAAATACATTTAGAATCGGAGAATATAGTATTGTAATTTATGGAAATCCTGGTCTCCAACTGGGAACTAATACAATTCTTAGTATCTATTTAACTCTTACCGCATGGTATGTTTTCCATTATTGAGTATGATTATAGCACTTTTGTAGACGTTGTGCCTGGTGTAAGCTTATTTGACGGACAGAGGATATCAAGATGCTACAACATATTCCTGCAAAGTAAGTAAGGAACAGAAGGTTTGGGCTTTTTCCATTTTTTGAACATTTAATCGAAATCATCTCAGGATCGATGTATACCTTTTTTGTAGCAAAGTTGAGGCAGTGTCTTTGTTTCAAGGCCAACGTTCTCTGTAAAAAGGATGATCTAATATTTTCCAATTATCCGAAAAACACTAAAATTTTTAGGTTTTTCGAACATAACGTAGTTAGTATACAAGAAAACTAGGAATGGCAAACCTTATACTTTAGATGTTTGTTTCAACAAAATAAATCAAAACATAAGATTTTATGTCTACGTAAGGAGTTTAAAAAATGCATAAGCATTTTTTCAAATTTTTCACCACACCCATTGCTAAAAGTGGCTCTCTTCTTCCAAACTCTTCCGCAGATTTACCAATAGCATGTAGGATTTTTATGAAACTTGGTGGTTATACTTGCAAGAGTATCAAAATATATACCTATGTAGTAATACCGGACCAAACGACGGACTTCATAGGAGATTATGCAATTTTTACATTAAATTGTACTGTACAATAAACTGTACGGTACATTAAACTGTACTGTACTGACTGTACATTAAAGTCTGATAAAAAAGGTGATTCTGCGTAAGAAATTCTATGCACACGCAGTTCCTTATCTTCATAATTTTCAAAGCATTTCCATTTTCTGATTGACTGAAGAGCAGAAAGCGAGTATGCTGACTGAAGTGTTTTGCAAGTGGAGTGACAACTCCGTCACACATTTTTATGACAATTAAAGCTAAAAGGCTCAAACAACTTGCAAGAAAAAAACAATTTTGCACAAAGACATAGGAAAGAACCAGTGGAATTAAAACACAAAAATGTCATTGATGATGTGATAGCATGAGTATAGAATCATACTTACATTCCCATTGATGAAGATGCACCATTGTTGCGGAATACTCTGCAGGGAACGCTAATGAAGAAAATTATTAAAATCTCCATGTCTTTGTGTCAACGTTGTGACATAAAGGTGCAGAACTAGCAACTAAGATTTAATATATGTCGAAGTACCTAGTTGCAGACTGCAGAGTCCATCACAAATGGTTTTAAAACGTTGGAATAGGTTAGAATTGGAAATGATATGAAACGTGTCTACTGCTACTTTCATGTATTCCACAACAAATGGTGCGTCTTCATCTTCAGTGTATACTGAATGCAAGTTGTGTTTGTATAATAAAATTTGACAAGTCTAACAGGACATCTATATTATAATATAGATGTCCTGTTAGACTAATATAAAAATGCACAAGTTAATTCTAATTATTTCAATAAAAACCACAATACTTATTTAGCTATGGAAAAAAACCAGTGCTAACTGGGAACTTAGTTTTTCTCATTCTAGGATATAAAGTATTAAATCCCAAAGGCGTAAAACGCTAAAATACACAGGCCATATTTTCATTTTTATCCAATGGGTCGCTAAAACTCAACAATCTTACTGACATTTTTCGGAAATTAAGCTTTACGAACGATTTTGGCTATCTTCAATTTGTTTTAATACCTTGATTCTATTAACTAAATTTAGTTTTTTGAAAAAAACCTTTAATTAAAGTTAATTTTAATGTTAAATGTTACCCCAATTATCTCGTTTTCCCCCAGAGTGCTAGGAGCTTTTTTAACGAAAATCGAATTTCCAGAGCAAGTTCTTTGAAATGCACATTTAAAATTTTCTAGCACTCTGGGGGGAAAACAGATAATTAAGGTAACATTTAACATTATAATTAACTTTAATTAATGTTTTTGTTTTCAAAAGATTAAATTTTATTTAATAGAATCAAGATATTAAAACATATTGAAGATAGTCAAAGTTTTTAAAACAGCTTAATTGTTAAGATATTTTACTAATTGTTGGAACGTAGTTAAATTTGAAATGCTTATAACTCGACAATACGTTTACATAAAGAGATGATTTTTGTCACTTTGAAACCCGAAAATAATCTACTTTCTGCTGATTGAATTCATTTGGTTCAGGTTTAAAATCGAAAATATGGACTGTCCCGCATCACGTGATGTTACCCAAAGCTAAAACTAGATTTTTCAAAAGACGAAAATTTACATGCCTTAGTAAAATAAGCCGGTAACAATTACTTGAATCGGTAACTGTAATTAAAATTTAAATAAATACTCCATGAAATCTTAACATTAGTTCCAAAAGGGCATAAATCTTCAATTTTGTAGGCAACTGTAACGTAAATTTTACGTCAATGCAACAGTCATGAAACACAAAATGTAACGTGTGATTCACGTTGCAACAACACAATGTCACAGTTACATTGCTACGTGCATTCCATTCTTAAATAGCGGCCAACTGCTCTGTTACATCCACAATCAAATGTAACGTGATTTCAATAAACTTTTCCTAGTTGGGTAATTCATTTCTAAAATATTTGGAAATTTTGAGATGCGTCCAAAAGCAAATCAGCGATTTAGGCAATAAGGATTTGGGAAAGAAGTGAATTGATTTTTTGAAATATGCAAGAAGAAGAAAATTCCTACGTTATGCTGGGTTTATGGTTCAACGTAACGTGCTCTTGCCGTCATGGTGTCCGGTAAAGAAGTCGAAACACATAAGTCGAATGGTATTAAAGTCGACGGTAAAAAAGGCGAAACCATTATGGGCGAATAGGTAAAAATGTCGAAACCCTTTTTGGGCGAACTGAAGGAGGTAAAAATGTCGAACGCCTTTTTGGGCGAATAGAACCAAGAAAAAGTCGAATTTTTTTTTGAGCGAATAGGTATGCAAAATGAGCTTCCACAATGTGTACACTCTGAGAGTTCAAGTACACTACCATCTTTCTTTGAGTTCGATATGCATAGCTGCATCGTCTTTACATTAGCGTAAATACGACTTTTGTGCATTGATGACAGATAAAGTCCAACTGTTTTCATAACTAAGCTGTCACTACTTACATATTCCATGGACCAAACCAAATAGCGTATTTTTATTCTCGTTTTTGTCTCAATATCCACAAATTGTTTTAAAGACCGCGTATACATTCATTGTTCTGATTGAGTAAATCATATCACAATGGAACCCTTTTACCAGTTCCAAGGATTCCTGCAAAGAAATACAATTCATTGAAAGCGACGATGATAGGTTACAAAGTATTGTTTGTCATTATAACTCATATTTGAACCCAATTGATTGTTTGAATGCAATATCAATACCTACTTATGAATGAGTGTTTAAACATAAACTAGAAAAACGATAGATGATTTGGTTTTATAACTTGTTAATGTATTTAGTTTAGAGTTATTTTAGCTCATTTTACTAAAATGAAAATATGTAACCATTTGACTTGTATGTGTAGCTTTATAACTAAACAAACTTATGTAAACACTTTTTAAAGCATGTAATGTTAATGTTAAGTGTAAAGTCTATAGTGAAATTAGTTCGACTTTTTTACCGTTTGCATTCGACCATAATGTATTCGACTTTGATACCTCATTTTTTCGATCATAATGGTTTCGACTTTTTTACCATTTTCATTCGACTACAATGGCTTCGACTTTCTTACCGTCGACTTTAATACCATTCGACATTTATGTTTCGACTTCTTTACAGTAGACCACCGTCATCTTCCCTTCATGTACTTTTCCTCTCCTTCATACGGTGTATTTATGCTTCAAGCCTTCACGCGAGCATCACTTTCACGTAACGATAACATAACTTCACTTCAGCCTGGCGTGTTTTGTCAAAATTATAGTTTAATTTTAACTAAATTCAGTAAAAAATTGTTTTTAAAAGTTAAACTTTATTAACAGCACCAAATATTATGTAAATTTGTTTAATTTCAGTTAAAACGGTAGCTTCATTTCATCATGATGATGAAAACGTAGAGCACTGCTCTACTTGCCGCATGACAGCAAAAATCATCTCAGCTGACGGATTTGCTGACGTTAAGCATAAATTGCCGCGCAGTACGTTATGCTGAGGAGATGCTGCTTGACGACGAAGCAAGATGACGTTAAGCATAAATCGCCTGCTTCGACAGCAAGAGCAAAAAAATACATTGTGCTTTTGCGTTACGATGAACCATAAACCCAGCATTAGAACTTATTTTTAAGGTAAATCGTCATGGGTGGTCTGATATTTCAGCATAGTTGGCATGATAGCGACGTTACTAACGTTTCGTCTGTCGTCATACTGAATCGCGTGTACAATTTGAGGTCTCCAGTTTGATTCTTACCCTTGTCGATACAGCGTAGGGAATTTTTGCTGAATGATTCTAATGATGGAAATAGTCAAAATAAAGCAGACAATATGCCTATAATATGTAGCAAAGTAGCAAAAGTCGAAGCAATAGTTCCGTGCCAGATATAAAGTTAAAACGTAAAATGTAGTAGTTTTGACCAACAAAAGATATCGGAAATTCAAAAAAGTTGAAGCAATAGTTTCGCGCCAGACATAAAATTGAAACGGGAATTTAGTATATCATTTTATCAACTAAAGACGTTGGTAATTTCAAAAAAGTTAAAGTAATAGTTTCGTAATAGTAATATTTTAGAAACTATTCTTTTTCAGATAAAAAACAGAAGGTGCAGGCAATTTCGCTATTCAAATGATTGGTTAATTTAATTAATCACCCTAAATTACTACGTAAATATATCAAACTATTATAAAAAAGAATATTATAATAAACAATTCAAATAAAAATAAATTAAAACATTTGGGCTAAATTTTACAGACAGGAAATCCTTTCAAAACCTAGGGTCTGAAAACCGCTTAGTGAATTACGATAACTAATTGTAAAGTGATTTAGTGTCGGTGCAACAAAATGTAAAAGAAACATTTCTGCTGTCTCAGTCACGTCCAGCCAAACACACAGAGCTCGAATGCACCTTTTATTTTCTGCTTTTAAGGGCTTAATGGATCTTTTCCGGGACTGCGTTCTATTATTTTTCCATCAAAAATACGGTAATATGCCTTTTAAAACGTGGCTACTGCAAATTGGGCTGCATGGCTTGACATTTTTTACGCAACTGCAAAATTAAACCTTACACTGCACTATGTTTATTGAATGTAAGTGACATAAAATGCTTGGTGTACATTACTTTTATTATCTTCTTACATACTACTTAATAACCGATTATCAAAAATTCTGATAATTTTGCAACAAATATGCATCAGGGATATTTTATTGTGAGAAAGTTTAAGTTTAGTTGCAGCATTTTATAACTACATATATCCCGGTTAGTTATATGAGACAACAACAATAAAAACGTAAACTGCAAAAATGAAAGCTGCAGACTTCTGCCATAGTAAATCATAATGCAGCTTGTATGCAATAAAACGTTTCATTTGTATGTACGCGTGGTGGTTCAAGAGATTCAGTACCACCAACAAAAGCAACCGTGCTCTGCCCTCTGCAACAGTCTAGACACGACTGAAGAAGAAACGCAAAGAACAGAGTGTATAAATAGAAATGTTCAACCGGGGAACGTGATTCTTTCTTTTTGGGGCATCACTACGTTTAACCACTAATGCAACAATCTTCCCCGTACTTAAAACAACAATCAAAGTAAACAATTTAAAATAAAATTTCAGTTCAAATAATAATTTCGTAGAACGGATATTTCGTACAAATTCTACGATTCCCAAATTAAGTGTATGGCAACAAGCATCCAAATTTAACAACCATTATGAAAAAGCGCAAAGTGCTCTACCGGGCACTAATAATTTAATACCGCAACTTTATTTGCGGTTGCCACATATTAATAAGAGACTCCGGTTAATATATTAGGTTGAATATCCTAACAATATGAACGCTCATTTAATACGTATAAATGTTTGAAGTTCTATAATTCCGTATTGAAGTTGACCAAATAACAAAATCATTGACTACGATATTATGTGGCAGCCGTAAATCAACAATGTCGTAGCAACTACTCATTCAAAACTGACAATTTGACCTTTACTAGATTCTTAGGTTAAAAAACAGTAATACACTTTACTATAAAAAGTCCGATATCCCGATACCTCCACTTTTTACCATTCCTTTTATTCCTTTTATACCTGATAGTTCTACAACGGTATTGTGTATGTCTTTTAGAATATCAGATAGCCAAATCCCAGCAGGTGTAACTAATTGGACCAAGTCAATCAATACTGCTATTACTAGGGCGAGCTCACAAAGTATTTATTATCAACTAACTCTACTTGTAAGGTATCTTACAAACAGTATAAACGTCTACACAATTTCTTCATGGATTTTTCTGAAATAAATATATAAAAACATTTGTATTAAATAGGATTTCTAAACGGTCGTAGTATACTACATGATGGTTATAATAAGGGCAAATAAAAGAGATGCTTTTTCTACAATCGAGGACGTGGGATTTGAGATCATCGTGATTGCAACGGTTCTTTATTGCACACTCATTGTTGACCAAATAATGTTGTGCAGCGCTATGGTATTTCAGAAAATTTTATCCAAAAGCAACAGTATTAAAAGCAGCTTGGAAAACTCATTTGCCAATTGAAAGTGCGTTGGGGAAATTTCAACTTGTAAATTGTATCATATATTCGTATTGGACCAATATGGCAGCTGCTATTTTAATTTTCATTTTTAAAATTATAATTTTAGGCTAAATAAGATATGAAAAAAGATCATAAGCAAAGCATAAGATGTGTATTTACAGTTTAATGTAGATTGACAATAGTTTATGTTCCAATCTCCCACACGTCTAGCCGTAAATGTGTTTTTAGTTTTTAGATGGTTGCTTGACCAAGAATAATTCTAGGCTTAACGCAACAGCGATTATTATGGAAACTTTAAAGAAAGTTATGGGTAGGATATAGGATTTTACCACCATTACAAATTCGTTTAAATGTTTAATGTTAAAATTCGTTTGGACATGAATAAACTTTAATTATCCACAAATGTGTGTTCGGGTTAAAATTACTGCGTACTACATATTTAGAGGCATCTGTTTGAACAGCATTACGACTTTTTGTTCAAGATAGTTAAAATACAGATATACAGAAGCAAGCAATTTGTTAGTAACTAAATTGTTTTTGCGGGAATACAAGTTTTTAAAAAATGACGTGCATAATTTGAAAAACCTTGCTGAGATAAATTGGTTTGCAGCTTAAAGTTTTTTGTGTGTAAACATTGACCCTCACAACTTCACCGTGCCCAATTCCAGACATAAAAAAATTTGCAATTCACTTTTAAATCAGAGCAAGAAACATTCATCTGAGAAGCTAATAAACTTATAATGTACCTTATATCAATTATATCTAAGTTTGTAACAAGTAAGTGTAGAGGACGTTGCATTTTTGCGGTTATTTAAAAAACCTTTAAAGTCCTGAGTAATGTACGCAAGCTTCCGGCTTGCAAAATTTAATCAAGCATCACGTAACGTCTTTTTGGAGTTGACCTTTGTATTGTTTATTGCTGTTAGGCACTTCATTGGAAAATAATCTAATATTTTACCTCCCCTCCTACGCTAATTTAACCTGGTTTTCTCCCACGCAATTCACCTATTCTTGCAATGCATTGACCATACGTGGATACGATATGATATATCTTGTTTTAATGTTAGATTCGCAAGAAATTCGTTTTGATTAACTAATGCAACCAGTCCAGCCAGAGGCTCTTAACTCGAATCTCATGGAACTTCTTTAACATTTATGCAACAAAAAAGTTTTCAGAAAGGTCAGTAGTGTCTGATTGTTATTCGTGTGAGTTTTCTCAAGAAAGTTTCAGTTCCTTTTAAACTGTGTACTGTGTACTGTGTACACCAGTCACATGGAGCTACAAGGCAACATAGAGCAGATGGTGACAAACAACTGGCACATAGGTCGCTCAAGTCAAAAGTTACAAAATAAATACGTTAAAAAAGAAGATAAAATGTAAACTATGAAATGCCTTAGGACTGAATTGCGTAGCTTAAAAGCTATACAGAGCAGTCCTTCTATTCCTTTCTCAGTTCTATTTTTTGCATACCCTTGAATGGTTTTGAGGGGAACAGAAAATCAACCGATTCCACAAAATCAATCCAGTTGTTTCTGGTTGTAATTTTCGAATCAGACGTATTATCTTTTACCGTGCCATACAAGCCTCACAGTATTGTAGTCGTAGGAGTAATAGTGCGCAAAAAGTTTGCATTGCCAGTAAGATTTCCACTGCCAGACCATAGCATATCTTATCCAAATTTTATGCACATTTCTTGCATTATCTTGTTATGCGCAGTAACAAAGTAGATTTTTTTCCTAAAATGGAGTTAACCGCCTCTCCACACAAAAGAGATACGACAAGTCCATATAGTCTGCTATGTGTTCCATGGTAAATACCCAAAGCCATGAAAACGAAATTAGAAGACCAAATATGTACATAAAATACATTATGCATATTGCGTGGAATTTAAAAAAAACGTTGAGGTCGTAGAAGGGTTTGGCCTTTTAACTCAATACAAACTTTAGCATGTTATAAAAATATATAATGTTTAAAGAATTCCAGAAACTGCTGGGCAACAAAAGTTTATACCAATCAAAAGAAATGGCAATTAGAGGGAGACTGTAGCAGTGCTGCAGAGACAACAAATCGGCATATGGTAAGATTTTACATAGCCTGACGTAAACCACCCACGCTTTAAGATAAATTAATAAGAAAACTTAGCAAGACAAAAATCCTCAACTCTGTAAATTTAGAAGAGTACTGTCTGGTAAATACGTGAAATGTACGCAATATTTAATCATGAAAGAGTCGGAATCAGCGAGGTTCCTTACAAAAACAAAAATATTAGCATTGGATTGATTTTAGTTTTTTTAGAAATGACTAAAATCACTATCAAGTTTCCAATTCAATCCAGAATAAGCATAGTTGTGCAAGCAACATCCGTTACCACTTTGTTTTGATCCTCAAAGATCCTATATTTAGGGTTGGTGCAGTGGCAAAGATAATTTGTTCAAGATATCATGGCTGTTATTAATGTGCATTAACTCAATGAATTGATAAATACCGGGGATACGCCGAAGTACTTTTTATGTTTCTTTATGCGTGAAAAACAAAGCTATTAGACTTTTTAGTTTGTAATTTTTATTTTAAACTGTTGAAAATGAATTAACAAGAAAATCATGCTGAACCAAAAATAAATATACGTGCATAGCACTAATGAAATGAGTCCTACCTTCGACCACAACATCCAATTCAACAATTCCACTTTTAGTCACTTTAATCCACTTCGGACTCAAAAACAATAGACCTTTCGACAGTTAAGAAAAAGGGCCTGATTAACATAGACGAAACTACCTGAACGAGATAACGCACGGTAGCGTGCACAGTGAAAATGCCCATACATACAGCTATTGCCATGCTCATACATGCATATTATAAATCAAACACTTCGTTGTGAAGTACTCCATAAGAAGTTCGAACTCGTTGTGCATATTTATGAATAGAAAACTATATGAAAGAAAATCAAGTGATTGATAGCTCTATTGTTCTCATATCCTAAATCTGGAAAAAAGTGACCCAAAGTGGAATTATTGAATTGGATGTCGTGGTCGACGATAGAACTCATCTCAATAGTACGTAAAGCCAGTTTAGTTTTCAGTCGGGGAACTCGATTGGATAAAGTTAAAAACTATACGACTTCTGGGTTTGGGTCCAACTTGCTACGGAATATGTCTGTGCACATCACTACTTCACATTTGATTTCAATGGCCCGAAAAGGAGTTTTATTATATAAAGCTTTTACATAATTTCTTGAAGAAACCTCAAGCTTGTTATTTTGCGAACAAGATTAAATGTTTGTGATTCAACCTGAGCATCTTGTTTGAGCTCTACAATGCAGTATCTTATAAAATAATTTTAAACCTATTTAGCATGTCGCATTTTGTAGTGCATGCTAACACATTTTGTTATCTGGGTTGTCATTTTCTCAACATGTGTTTGGTCTAGAAATTCATCTGTTGTGACGCTGTGAACGTATTTTACTAGCACCTGGCTTAACTTTGCGCTGGTTTTAAGGCTGTTTATTGGTCTTTAAAATAAGTGCTTTCTTATCAATTGCGACAGCATACGCAAAATATGGGTCCTACGTGTTTACAAAACATCACAGAAAATGACAAACTGACATTATGAAAAATCTAGCAAAAATGTTTAAATAAAACGTTTCAAGGAATTGACAATGCCGGGCTTATATGAACAAACAACTTCCTTCTAAACCATGAAAAATTTGTGTATGAATGCACCTAGAATAAAAAATTAATGAAATGAGGTGCAAAATGTGAATGTGTTTAAATATTTGGGAATTATGTTAGATAGTAATTTTGAGTCTCAGTATTAAAATGTAGACATAGAAATTAATTTAGCTTTCTTCAAGCGCTACGGAGATGTACGTAGAGTTTTCCAAAAAGAATGAGAAAGGTTTCAGTACGCATAAATTTGAGGTAAAACGATCCAGAAGCTCGTAACTTTGTGAGTTGATAACATAATCATAAATATATATTTGTGCAAAAAATCGTGACCCCAGCTTAATTCTTTTAAGAGAACCGCTTATCTGAAATTTAGAATGCAAAAATTTTTCTTACCTTAAAAGTTAGGGGTCGTTAATACACAGATTTGTACCGTCAGATCATAAATGGTATGCATTATATAATCCTCAAACTTAGCAAAATCTACTGCAGGTACATCCGGCTCGCTACTGCTACTGGTATTTTTAGTGTCAACCCAATTTGAAAGTGATCCAAAGCGAGAATTTTAATATTAAGTTCAACAATGGTAATGTTCTTCCGGTAAAACCTAAAATTTACGTAGCATGTAAAATAAAGCACTGTTCTTTATTCTGGAGACATTTATGCAAATAGAGATAAAATGCAAATGAAGGCAGAAGATAAAAAATTGAATGCATCATGTGATAGCTCATCCTTTGGGGGTTATATGATGTATTGTTTGGTTTTCCAAAATAAATGCATCGTCATGATTTCCCGGGAGAAAGAGGCGTTTGTAAAACAGGTTATATCCTACTTCGAAAATTTCGCTAAAAGGTCAAAGATCAAAGCAGTGAAGCACTTTGTAGAAAAAGGTAAGAGCCAGGCATGTATATACAAAATAATTCAGGGATTATAAGCTACAAAACCATCAGAATTCAGGTTCTCATAAGGACGTATTGTAACGGTGGCTTTCCTAGAAAGCTTGAAGACGACATCAAAGTTATTCGTCGAGGAGCCTTCCACCTGATTTAGTGCTGCAGCCAACAAACTCAACATTATTCCACAAACGCTAGGTCAAGCTAAAGCTCAGCAATTGGGCATCAAAGCCTGCACTAAGCCGGAAGCCCCAACCAGCAGTCAAGGATCAGGAGCAGCGAGCAAAATCTAGACCCCGATTTATTTACACAAATATTTTTCTAAGATCTAGACCAAAATCAAAACATGCTCCAAATAATCCACTGGTAGGAGACATCGAAAATTTTTGGGATTCATGTAAGGCAGGGTAGTTTAATCTAAAAAACCCATACAGTTTACCCCAAGGTTTCTGTTGTGAACCAAACTACGTGTCGGGTTCTATCAACGCTTAGACGCTACGTCCAAATTGAACGCAACCGTAATTCCAACAATGACAATTCGAACAAGAGACTTCGATGACTAAATATGACTATATTTTCAGGACTACAATGAAAACACAGTGACAACGTGGTTTAATGATTATAGGACAATTTATTTTAGATAACCACAAACGAATGACAACTATTAGGACTTATCAATCGACCTGCTATGAATTTGAGTTATCGATTCTCTCTAAAAAGCAAAGAAGAATAAAGACTGAAACGATCAACTGAGCTGACCGCTGCTTGCGTGCATTTACTATCGAACGCGTGGATTTGTTTACTCGACGATTACGACCACGCGTTACTAACTTCTTACAATGACAACTAGCTAAACTCATTGCGTTCACAAGTTAGGCTAACTTTACACCTCCATTCATAACAGTTTCAATACTATTTGGAAAAATATCACCACTAAAGTGGCACCATGATCGGGAAAATCGGGGTATGGGGTTTGAGCATAAGCCGAACAAGAACTTTGCAGCACTGGATACCAAGGTACCAATGAATCTTAGTTTATGTGAATATTGTTAACTATTAGTTGTACTAAATGTTAAATAATACTGTAGCTCAATTAAGCCTAAACGTTTCGAGATATTGCAGTTTCAAAAATGTCTCCAGAACAAGGAACAACCCTTTAGCTTAGAAAATAAAGCAACTCATGGGCACACACACAATCACATTAGCATTTTAAATTAAGCAGAAATATGTAGTTGTGACAAGAGATTTTAGAAAAAACAACCTCGAAATTTCACGAAAATCGAGTGCACCTATATTCAAAAACAACCGCATGTCCGGTTCTGTAGGTAGGATAATGTCTAGGATCAAACGAAATAAACCAAAGATACCTTAACTTATTTCAACACAAACGAGTGCCAGTTCATAGGTTTTGTGAACGTCCATAAAGAAATAGAGAGCCCGGAAGAAGTCAATGCTCAAAAATCAGTAAAATTCTGGAAAAATTACGTTTTGTGAATGGCTTTGCTACTTTTGCACTTGAGCATAATTTTCGTATGCATGTGCATATGCTTGAAACTTACGCATGTACGTAAGTGCCTGGGCTATACGGATTACTAATCCGATTAACCATTCTCTTCAATTGCTTTGAAACACAAACAAGGAAACCTTTATCAATCTTTCTGTAAAACTCCACGTAGTACAAAAATACTTTTAAAATATTGTATCATCCTTTGTTACTTCAATTGTTGATTATGGTATTACAATATGGTGTGTACAAACATGTAGTGAAATTGATCGTTTACAAACTAAACTAGACTGATTTTTATGTATTTATTATTTAAGATTTAGTATTGTTTCGAAAAAAGAGCAGAAATATTCCAATTGACTTAGTTGAAGTTTATAAGATATTAGATTTGTTAACTATTCATGAAAGATGAATACTGATGTTGATAAAGTTTTATTATAAGCTCGGAAATAGACAAGTGTTTAAATATTGGTTTAAATTGTTGCCACTAACCACAAAAGTAAGGTCAAAGCACACAGCATTAAAATGTAACTCCAACTAGCTTCAAAGTTCTGTACGACGGCATGGAATGGAATAACTTGCTTTCGGACAGAAAAGTCAGCATAAGTAGAGAACTTGACTTTAGTATGGTTGATGTTATCAAAGTGAATTTATATCGCTTTCGAAGCAAAATATATGTTGGTTTTGATTCATGACACCATTGTTTAATCTGACGTGCTATTATGGTTACGGGGCTAATTGTTTACGGGAATGTTAGTTAGACCATTGTGGCTACTGGCCGTGTAAGATCTTTTGGCTAGAGCTTGTGTTGTATGGAAAACAGCTTAAAGTTTTGAAGTGTATGTTGAATTACAATAGCATCACTCAGGTGCATAGATTATAATCTAAATCGCTCGATTTTAATCGCTTTTAGATTATTTAAATTATCCAATTGACGCGCCAAATTTAAAAAATTGGATTATAAGCGATTTTTAAAAAAAGCTACTCCGGAGTAGATGAAATGCCAAAAAAACGATTACAAGCAGCTGCGCACAGCGCTGTGTCGTAGGTTATCGTTCCGAGTTTTTTCTTGATCTGCTTGATACTATCAATGATAGCAATCTGACTGTCTGATTAAACTGTTAAGTTAGTTTAATTGCCAAATTACCTGAATCTGAGGTACACCAGTAAACAACCAGAGAATGGTAAACCATTAAAAATGCTCGCTGCGAAAGATCTGGGGTTTAGACCCCATTTAACCTGGATTAAGTCCATCTAAAACAGGTAAAACATCTCTATAATAGATAACCAGAGAATGGTAAACCATTTAAAATGCTCGCTGCGAAAGATCTGGGGTTTAGACATCATTAAACCTGGATTAAGTCCATCTAAAACAGGTAAAACATCTCTATAATAGATAACCAGAGAATGGTAAACCATTAAAAATGCTCGCTGCGAAAGATCTGGGGTTTAGACCCCATTTAACCTGGATTAAGTCCATCTAAAACAGGTAAAACATCTCTATAATAGATAATAATGGATTTATGCTGGTCTAGAGCCGATTTGGCTGGTCTAGAGCCAATTTAGGCTGGTCTAGAGCCGATTTATGCTGGTCTAGAGCCGATTTATGCTGGTCTAGAGCCGATTTAGGCTAGTCTAGAGCCGATTTAGGCTGTTCTGGAGCAGATTTATGCTGGTCTAGAGCCAATTTAGGCTGGTCTAGAGCAGATTTATGCTGGTCTAGAGCCGATTTGGCTGGTCTAGAGCCGATTTATGCTGGTCTAGACCCGGTTTAGGCTGGTCTAGAGCCGATTTATGCTAGTCTAGAGCCAATTTAGGCTGGTCCAGAGACGATTTAGGCTGGTCTAGAGCCGATTTGGCTGGTCTAGAGCCGATTTAGGCTGGTCTAGAGCCGATTTGGCTGGTCTAGAGCCGATTTATGCTGGTTTAGAGCCGATTTAGGCTGGTTTAAAAATAAAGTAGACGGACAGACGGACACACTACTCGTTAATAAGCTCAAATGCTGACGCTGCGAGCTAATAATGGATTTATGCTGGTCTAGAGCCCATTTGGCTGGTCTAGAGCCAATTTAGGCTGGTCTAGAGCCGATTTATGCTGGTCTAGAGCCGATTTAGGCTAGTCTAGAGCCGATTTAGGCTGGTCTAGAGCAGATTTATGCTGGTCTAGAGCCGATTTGGCTGGTCTAGAGCCGATTTATGCTGGTCTAGACCCGATTTAGGCCGGTCTAGAGCCGATTTGGCTGGTCTAGAGCCGATTTAGGCTGGTCTAGAGCCGATTTATGCTGGTCTAGAGCCGATTTGGCTGGTCCAGAGCCGATTTATGCTGGTTTAGAGCCGATTTAAAAATAAAGTAGACGGACTGACGGACACACTACTCGTTAATAAGCTCACCTGCTGACGCAGCGAGCTAATAATGATGCAAAGTGCAAGAAAGCAACCAGCGGTCAGGTTCCCACCACGGAATGAAACCACCAGGAGAAGTTTTAAATGGGAAGTACACCACATGGAAATGGCACATTACCTTCGTAATAATTATGCTCTGTACAAGATATAAGTATTATCTTAAACAAAGTTAAATGCTACAACAATTATTATAGTTTGCATTCATTTAGGACGAACGTTTGCATTTTTGTTAAATAGAAATCGCTCTCAGGATTCCTAAGGGGAATGCGTGATGCACTTAAGATTGAAAACTGTACCAATCTGCAGTTATAACACGGATTTTTTACGGAAATATACTGAAGTTCGTCAAGCACTGAACGCATCCGGATTCGGGGTATACCCGGAAAAAGACAAAACATTGTAAAAGGGTACAAACAATGTGATACGCTACGCAGTTATTCCAAAATTACTCTGAGTGTTTAGTATATTTTTGCCTTTAACGGTTCAAGGTTGGATTTTCCGTACATGCCATTACTTTAAAATATTGGATGAAGTGTTGGAAACCCGCCCCGCCTTGCATTGTTGCGACAACAGATATCGGTGCACCGACGGAAAGTGGCAGTATAACTGCTGGAGTTTCAAATGGGACTATCACTACTGGTTACATAGCCGCGAATAATCCAGAAGAAGAAATTGAAATTGCTACGAGTGTCAGCACAAATGCAAATGTGAGTAAAATAAAAGTTCCACTATATCCATCCCCCACCACCTAATTATAAGGAAATTCAATACTTTATTTTAAGGAGGATATATATATATATATACTTTATTGTTCAGTTAAGAAGTACATAGAAGACAACCTCACTGAGGCGCTGAACTACTATTGCATATTACGCTCAACCAATTAAATAAATATATTTAATAAGAGTTGTCGGGAGGAGCCTCACTCCTTAATCCCAAATCACTCGGCATTGATCCTCCGTGTGGTAAACAAAACGTTTCTCCACTGTCTGGTCACCCCCAACGGGAACACAAAGTGAAATTTACGTTAAATATTTGTTGTATCAATGTTTCAATGTTATTTTTTGTGACACTGACAGTCTAGTCAGCTTTGGTGTACCAATTTCGAGAAAGTTCAAAATTTAATGTTTTCAAAATGTTACATTCACGTATAAGTATTTACGCAAGATTGGTTCATATGAATTGCTGTGTCCATAACGTGTACTACACGTTACAAGTGTCACAATATCTCAATGTTGATGATGTCACTCAGAAATCACGTTCATATACGAAAGAACATTCTATGTTAGATTAACGTGACAATTGTCACCTTTGTTTTTTTGTTTCTAATTTTACGTGTTTTTTGATGATTTTGAGAAAATTATTATTTCTGAAAGCTCAAAATTACATACAAACGTAGAATGAAAAACGCTTTATCATACAAACAAATCAGATGCCCGCCTAGTTGATACACACTGAAATAGTATGAGCGCAAAGTAATCAGACAGTTCCAAAGTTGTCATTGGAGACACCTGGGTGAATGCAGGCTTTAATATAACTTGAAGTTCAGACTAGGTCACAGGTCCTACCTTGGGATATTACTGTGACCAATAACAATAAATGCGATGCAGTATTTTAGTTAGATAAGTAAATTAACATATAAATTAATATATAACTGAAACGGCAGATTATACACAGTACACTGCGTTTGCGTTGCTGAAAGTGACATTTCAACGTAAAAATCACGTTAAATGCACGTTGGATTTAACGTGATATTAACGTTGATAGAATGTGACTGCAACGATGAATGTGAACTACACGTAAAATCAGTGGCCAAAAATAACGTTATGTCGCAGTGAACTATGTAACGTGAATTTAACGTTTCTTGTTCCCGTTGGGGGCCACCTGGTTATTGGAACATACGGTAACATAACCGTGTTCCTACCTGACCCTAACCATCCAAAAGTGAGTCGACTGGTGGCTCACAGAAAAAATTCCTTGCCAATTCAAGGTCGTGTCCACCACATTTCGCTCACCAATCACTTTATTTTTAGTTTGTCTAGAATTGTTTTAAAAAATTTCGCAGACAGCACACCAGCAGCTAGGTGCACGTCTGGTTCGCTACGGAGATCTTTTAAGGAGGATACTACTGTTGACGATGGCTCTCGTACAGACAATGAATTGCAAGATGGCGAGGAACATGTTAACTTTAGTGGCCCAGGTGATAAGCCAATAGATTCACAAACTACGAATTATGTAAGGAATGCCTTTAGTGGGGTTGACCTAAAGAAACTGCTGCTACTGCTATTTTACTGCATTCCGATACAGATCCTAGCGGATTTCAGCGAACTACGTGCTAGCATTTACTTAATATGAACAGTGGTTAAATGTCGCCCCAAAAAATGCAACAAAGAGAATGCCAAAGAATTAACTCGAGCATTACCTTTCTGGATTTTTGGTGTGCATGTATGTGCATGGCACATGCATGCACCCATTCACATGTTCGTTTATGACCAGCTTCAGCAGTAATCATGATTCTCAGGTTTCGCAAACTCTGGAAGCGGCCTTTCAGCATTCCAATGACATATTCAACTTTAACTCGTTCACTAGGCACGTGGCGGATAAATTTCTTTAAACCTCCGTTAAACCTCCACTGCAACGTCTGAAAGTAGCTATGACTCTGTCAGTCAAAGTGTATGCGGAGTCGCCGATAATGAATTCGCCATCGTTAATATACTTGTCCGGATCCGATCCAAGTGGACATGTGCTGTATACTTTTGCGTCGTGTACACTGCCTGGGTATCCAATAAAAAGATTCCGGATCCGCTTGTATGGGTCACATGTAATCTGAACTTGTAGACAATAATGCTTTTTCCGAGACCAATATGTCTCTTTGTAATCCACTGGCGCTTGTAAGAATATAGCGTCTGTCCCATCCACAAAACCGATGCACTTTGGCAACATTTTGATGGGCATTTACTCGCCTAATGTTTTTCGTTCAGCCGCATCTGGCCAGTAAATCAGTTCTGGGCTTAATTTCAATAATGCCGCAATTATAAGAGACGTACATTCCATGACACTTCCTTGACTAATGTTGAGTAATTTCCTAACTTGTGTAAGAGAGGCCGCATGTCCGTCCATTCCAAAACGATACAGCGCCACCGCAAGTTGTAAATGAATGGCTTCCTGTTGATTGAATTGGCTCTTCCAACCCACTAGTTATTAAAATACCATTTCAAATAACAGTAACACCTATAGATAGAAGGTATCATTTTGTAGGCATTCTAGTTACCTTCAATTAGTTTGCATAAATTCCAGAAAACTTCACGCTGCATTTGAAAGTAAATTTTGAAATGTATGTGGTTGTACTCCGGGTCCATTAGGGCGACATTCCACCACGGACGTTCACATTTAATTTCCTTTGGAAGTCGTTCCACCGAATATCTCTGGGATTCCAACAAAGACATGGCCATCAGGATTTCTTCGTCTGTCATGGTGGAATTTGCAGAGTCATGTATATGCTCCATTGCAAAAAGAGATAAAACATCCAGGAGATCTGACTTAAATGACCACGAGGGCATGCTGGATACGAACACGCTATATAAATAACGTGCCTCCAATAAATTTAATTACACTTTTCCAACTATTTTGTACAGTAGAAGTAGCACAATATCGCTTTTTACCTATTTTCATATGAGATTCATTCAATGAGCACCCTACTAACCAAAGCTACATAAACCATCGCTTTATTTACTATCCATAATTTTATCCCAATTCTCAAGTTCTCCACAAATCATCAGCTGAGAAAAAGCGTTTAAAATTATGATCCAAGATAAAAATCTATGGTACCTGAGTGATACTAATGAAATACATAAAATAAATCAATATCGATCCAATCCATCAATCCAATATAAAATCAAATATTTAGCTCTACTAATGCAAACACATTTAATTTGTACTGTCATTCTTCATATCGAGTTAAATACTTTTATTGAGTTATGTGCAAATTCAATTCGAAAACCATTTTCATGATTTTAGAAAATTTACAGAGGGAGTATTCTTTGTGTCTATCATAAATAGTAGGCCTGTTGTCACGACTTGCTATATATATTATCACACAATCCTTGAATAATAAAAGCGACAGGTAAAACCATGACGTCAATGTAACTCAAGTACAAAAACTTGTTTCCCAAATTATGCTTTTGCAAATAGTATGAAGCTTGTAGTGTCGGAGTAAAACTGAACAGTTTCAGAAATTCAGTTAATACTCAAAAGTAAATGACAGCCTACAGATATTTCAACAAATGCCAATCAGTCAAGAATTTGTCTCATTCCACGAATGTGGGCAGATTTTCTGTTATAATATAGCTGCCCACTGAGTACATTGTGCTGTATTTTTTCTAGACACAACGCTGTGTCTAAATACTTCTGAACTTATATTAGGTTACAAAAATGCCTTCATTGGCAGCCATTCAACTCTTAGGCTTGCAGTTTTACATGGCAGAAAAATTATTTTCTCTTATACCAATACAGGTAACTTGGCCTGCGAACACTTTACGGCTTGGAGTAAAACCTTGCAATACAAAAACAAAATATGCTTGGATAATCATCTGGATAAGCCTTCTGTTCAACACTTTGCAAGAAGTTCACGCTCTTATAAAGATTGGCGCAGAAAAGTGTTTTATCTCCATTGTTCTTATCGTCTTACTTATGCTTTCCCATTTTGCAGAAATAGTAGCAATTATAATGTTTAACTTTAAGTCACTTGAAATTTGTCAGTTTTTTAATGTATTGTTTCAAAATCCCAGAGGGTTAATTCCAGCAAGTTTTAAAGCGCAGAAAATTGAAAAGTACAATCTATTTAACATTTTTCTATTAAGTTGCTACTTTGAAGCTACGATTTTTTATGCAGTTGTGTTTCCAGTTTCCTTTTTACTACTTTCTGAAACCACTCATGAAAATTGTGAAGCTAGGTATTCTACAAAATACTGGATAATTCGGTACATTGTGTGTCTTGCAAAATTTATTTTTAATTGGGCAACATTTTTTCCACTGGCTTTGCTCTGTGGAAGCTGCACAGTAATCAGTTTCATAGTTTTTAGTGAAATTGCGGATAACGTTTCACAATTGTGGTGAGTTAAACCACTACTTGAATTTTATTACCAGAACTATAAAAAAATTCATTTGTTTTTTATACAGGTATTATACAAAGGCTAAACGACATACAATGGATAATTTTTTTAGAATGAAAGTTACACAGTACTATAGAAAACTTCAGATTTTGGTAATTTTGGGCAACCTATGCTTTCAAAATTACCTTTGGGTAGTAATATATTACCTTGGCGCTGTAATTTCGATCCTTGTACTGTATTCATTAGTGATGTTAAATAATTTGCCAAAGTTTGTACAGTTAGGATTAATCGGATTTCTAGTTTACATTATTTTAGCATGTTACATTTTATTTAGTATAGGAAGCATGCCTATAATATACTCTAGACGCGTATTAAGGAGGATGCGTGACCGAGATAATTGCAAATGGTCAGTTAGATACTTTAAAAGTTGCCCTTTAATATACCTAAGCATTGGCAATTTTTATGTACTAGATTGTTTAATGTTTCCGGTTTTTATTCGAGTTGTGTTACAAAGAACTGCATTTCTTGTATTTAAATCAAAGTTTTAACACAACATACGCAGACAAAACCCTTGAAAACAATAAACAACAATCAGTTTGTGGCTGAAAAAAACGCATGATAAATTTTTATAAAGAAGTTATAGAGAACCTTGTTCAAGTTTATGTGAACTTGTCTTAATGGAAACAATCAACACTTCGTCAAAAGATTACAACATACATATAAATAGTAAGGCGATATGATACCCTTTATTGATATTCAACCAATCATTACTTCTTCGTGAAATACATTCTCTGAATGTTGTATGGTTGATCCATACACATACATGCAGGGTTCGATACCTGAAAATTCTCAAGCTTGTATCATATATACTGAAGCAATTTTGGTTACTAAATACAAAACTTGCATGGTAAACCATTAAAAATGCTCGCTGCTAAATTCCGATAAAAATGTAAAAGTGTGTACATATTAACTAAATAAAACTTAAAATTTGAAAACATCGAAAAAAATCTGCTGAAGCAGTGAGCTAGTAATGGTGTGAGCTAGTTTAGGGCCCACCTACCCTGCTCTAGAGGCGATTTAGTTGGGTCTAGAGGCGATTTAGCCTAACCTAGAGGCAATTTAGCCTGGTCTAGAGACGAGTTAGCATAATCTAGAGGCAATTTAGCCTAACCTAGAGGCGATTTAGTCTGGTCTAGAGGCGATTTAGTCTGGTTTAAAAATAAAGTCTACGGACAGACAGACACACGGACACCGACATCTGCAATAGCTCCACTGCTGAAGCAGCGAGCTAATAAACTATGTAGCATTATTAAAGTCTTTCTGCGACATTTTTTGTTTCATACGCTGTTTTTTTAACCATGTTTTCATTTCATAAAAGTATTTCAACTGTATAACACTCCCAACTTTATGACAGCTATATGAAACTAACATGCTCATGCACATTTCTAGGACAGTATGTCTATCGTTAATTATATGCTATTATGAATGTTTACCTATCTAAATGATAATGACTTCTTAAACAATCATTTTTACCGAAATTTTGCATTGTTTGATGTTAAAATGACAATTCCCCAGTTAGAATTTAATATGCTAACAACGAACAAACAAAAGTTTCAGAGAGTTGCTATTACCATTAATTTCGTGTCATGACTAATGTACTAGCTGTGTTTAGCATTTTCATCATGATGTATTTGACCAAAATAAGCTTGTATAACATAAGGCTGATTAGAAACGATAATAAGTGTAACGCAAGGTAACGAACATTGCAGGGAAATATTTTTTCAGGCTATTTGAAACCACTTTTTGCATGATTTTATTATACATGTAGAGCTTAGTTATAATGCACGATTGCACAAAAATGTCAGTTATTGGATGTTCTCTCGGGGCTCAGGTGTATTTCTCCGCATAAATATATTGATGAAAATATCTTAAATTCAGTTCTGTGATTTAATCACTGTATTTTCTTGTTCTACCTACATGATCAATATTATTGTTTAATTTAATCCCAAAACCAATATATTTTAATAATTTGGTAATGGAAAATTTGAAGGATTGGCAAAGTCTTAAAGTTTTGCTGAGTGAAGGGCAACGGACGCAGCTGGTGGGAGTTAATTCCTCAATAGGTATTCAGTGCTTATTGGACATATGGCTAAACTACATTTATATTATGCCTGAAGGAAAGATGGCCTATTAATTTTGCACATGGATATTTTATGGAAAACGTATATCTGTTGGGTAGACAAAATACATATCTTTTAGCATTTTGAATACCTATATTGAATACATATCGTCTAAGCAAAATTTTAAGAAAAGCAGGTTCAAATTTAAAAGGTTTCGTAATTTATATTTTGATTATATTCAGCGCTGCCAATTTACTCAATATTTTTGTACAGGATTGCTCTGTAATGGTACCTGGAATAATATCTACTACTGGCCGCCTACGCAGGCAGGAACAGTGGTTAAGCTGCTCTGCTCCGAAGCATTTAAGCAAGGCTACCCAGGTCACGCGTACTATCCGGAAGGTAAGAAAAGCCTCTTTGATTAGTAAAAATGGTTTATTAATCAGCTGCCGTTTCCAGACTTCTATCTGTTGTTCCACTTAAGGATATTAATACCATATTATTCCGCTTGAGTAGTATCATAATAAACAAAGGAAATGGATTAAGTGCAAGACGTAAGCCTTAGAAATAATAGAGTTTGGTTTATGTTATGGGCATGTTAAAAACCTGCCGTGTTTATCCATACAGTAAACTGCGCTTTTGCATTGGAATTAGAAAATACAATTTGCCTAATGTAAATTTTCTTGCTTACCAATACATTATATAAGGACAAGAAAGTAGCGGAAATGTACTTTGCTATGCCAAAAATAGCGATATATATGCCCAATTATGTAATAGACTCATTTCCATGTTTCATTGCAATTTATTATGCAATATGGCTACGTTTGCTAAGTTCCTAAATATGCAAGTTTTTCAAAATATGCTCATTTCATATATATACCTATCATACAATCTCCTCAAACTTTCCAAGGCTGCGTAAATACACAAACTTCCTGAAATGAAAAACTTCTGTATTTGCATAACGCTGTAAGTTTTATATTACGTCATGTGTTCAAGTGTCTGATATAAAAAGTAATTTTCCTCAGTCTGCAAATTTGAAATGGATACAGTTGCACAAAATGCTATGCATTTTAAGTCCAACCAGATGCACAAATGCTATGCTATGGTAAAAACCTTCATCCTATAAAAAGAGAAAACCAAGTTATGCAACTGTGCATTGGTATGAATGGATTCTCTGGCTGCTTATTCCATTGCTGCATCTCGCACATGCCTTGAAAATAGCACTTGGTCCGAATGGAATCGAACAAACTACGATCAGTGTGCTAACTCTTATGAGGCACACGACAGACTCCCACAGGTAACAAAATCAGGCACTTTAGTATAAAATATATTATAATGCAATGCATTATAATAATAATAATAATTGCATTTATTGTCGATGAATTCCTCGAAAGGTAAGTTACATCATCTTGACAAAATATCGGTATAATGTGATACAATTGATTTTACGAAGTAGTATAATTTTTAATATAATGTTTAAATTTGTCTGTATGATTTGCTTGGTTAAAATTTATTATCAAGATAGTGCTATGTATTGTAATTAGGAATATGTCTTCGAGTGTAAGGTAATAAACCATCAACGTCTTGGTAAACCACATCTGCATTTCACCAACCTGCCGAAGCCATTAAGGGTTTTAACCCGGTTAGTATACTCTGTAGTGTGGATACTTCGAGCGTTTTGGAATGAAACCTTCCAACTCTTAAGACATCTTATCTGTTTCATTTTGGTTTAAACATGCATTAATTACATCGTCTATACAAGATAAGTCACATATTTTGTCGTCAGGATTACAATTAATTCTAAAGATACCCTCTATCTGTAGAGAAAGTAGATGTGCTGTCAGTTTACTCTTGAATATACTAAACGATACATTATTATCGGTTACTGAATCAGGTAATTGTAACCATTCATACACTGATTTGTACTTGAAACATCTTTTCCCCCACTTGCTATTACAATGAATATTTGGTATATTATAGCAGCTAGATCTAGTTGTTTGTGACGAATGATAAGAGAAATCCAGGTACTTATTAAACTGTTCATGTTGGTTACAGAAAGTTATTTTGTAAGCAAAACAAATATTTTCAAACATTAATTTGTATTTATAATAAAACCATTCTAAATCATTACAGTATTCTTCAGATAAAGTATCATATTTTCGTTTACTTAGTACAAACCTTGCTGCATGTCTTAACATGTTGTCGATGTTCTTTTGTTCGTTCTGAGAAAGATTGTTACCCCAGATTATAATACCATAGGATAAAATACTAAAAACGAGTGCATTAATCAGTACTGTCTTAGCCGATTTATTTAATACATACTTAAACATGTAAATTTTTGACATATTACCGTAACATTTCTGTAGTACACTTTTGCATTGATCTGAATATGTTAGATGCTCGTCTAGTACGATACCTAAAATTTTGAGAGTCTTAACTCGTTGTATTTCAGTATTGTTAATATATAGTTTGAAGTCTTCGCATTTGTTAAGACTACCCTGTTTTCCAAACAGAATAAACTGTGATTTATTAACATTTAATTTGACTTTGTTTTCTGTTAGCCATGTATTTATTGCCTGAAGATCTTTTTCGATATCCTCTTTAAGAATCTGTTTGTTATGAATGGAGTTTGAGTTCGAAAGGGTGCCATCGTCAGCAAACATGGTTATAATTGATTTTACTATACAAAGTGGTAAATCATTTATATATATGTTGAACCAGCAGGAGGATGACGATGCTCCTTGCTGGATGCCTCTTGTGGTATATTTTCTCTTAGATTTATTCTTTCCAACTTGTACATATTGACTTCTACCTGAAATCAATGAGTCTATGAATTTATCCTTAATCCCATACCATGATAATTTTTCTCTAAGAATAGGCCTATCTAAGCTATCATAAGCTTTTTCTAAGTCGAGTGCTATTACTGCAATAATCTCATCAATATCGATCGATTCATAAATTTTATCTGTAAGAGTCATTAAAGCGTGTGTGGTTGAAAGCTTATAAACGAAATACAAAATATTTCACAGGTGAGGTTCAAAGGATTCTAAAAAAATGTTTTGTGTAAATTTTTCTCTTCAGAAACCTTCGGTCGTTGTTGTGGTGCAGCATGTCTTGTTTATTGGCTCCTTACTTTTTCTTGCTTGTCTCAGCATCTCTTTGAAAACTTTCACATACACTTCAAGTAACTTTACTCATAAACATACATTAAAAGTACTGAAAACGAAACTAAACTTTACGGCTGAGGTAACGACTAAGAAGTCAGGAAATTTAGCGAGTGAAAGTAATCGAAGCAAACGAAACACGACTTTAAATAAACTATCTACAAAAAATCCTTTTAAAAATTTTTATCAGGCAAACAAAATAGATTTTAAACATAGGCTAGCCACATAGATTTTAAAACTCTAGACCCCAATTCAAGAAACTGATATCACCGAACATGAGGATGGGAACATGAAAGGAGGAAACAGGGTATACGTTAGTACGAAACGGGTAGCTTATATTATGTGCATACGTTTATGTTCTTATATCTAAATGCAAATGTAGCCAATTTAATGTGACAAAAAATTTATGAATGCCATGGTGTGGTTCCCTACAATACAGAAAATGTTCCTTTTTTCGAAGTGTCCCAAAAAACTATCACTCGTTGAGACCGAAGTCACCATTACCCACTCTGTCGGTGGTCAACTGGCGGTCGTGTGGTTAGCGGTATTAGAGAAAGCTTTTAATCAGTGTATAATTCCAGTTATGGCCTATGGGTTTCAGAGATCAGAAAGAGCATTTTTTGGTGGCGAGTAGCGATTTGTCAGGGACAGAGGGAATTATTTTTTACTATTCCTCGGACATTGCGATAAATGCACTTTGTTTTTTAAACCTTTTTATTTTTAGGTTTTCAAAAGTATCGCTCAACATACTTGATAATACTGATATATGCCGTCCAGGCCGTCCGTATGAGTTTTTCTCAGCAATGGCTGTATTTATTTAATGCATAACTTGGTATACAGATATTACAGAACCCCAGTCGTAACCCTATTGAATTTCAAGTCGATAGGTCAAATCGAGGTCAGAGGTCACAGCGATTTCGAAATTTTTTATATAGCCTATAGCATGCAACACATACTTACAGGTCAGTTTTTCATCAAGATTACAAATTTTATAGCCAGTTTCTTAAAATTTCTGTTTTAAGGCCCTGATTCAGGACCTTAACTTCCAGATATAGCAGTTTTACAGCCTATGTAACACATGATTTTAGGTCCGTTCTTGACCAGCATTGTAGTTTCACAGGCAGTTGGTTAAAGTTTGTATTTTAAGCCGCTGATTCAGGATCTTAATTGCCAGATGCATAAGTTTTACAGGCTATATGAAGTGCCACACATGATTTTAGGTCAGCTTGTTGCATACCATATGATTTTAAGTCAGGTTTTTATCAGGAATCCCATACCATTTACAGCCAGTTTGTTAAAACTCGGGTGTTAATGTCACACTAAATCAGAGCCTTAATTGCCAGATACCGCAGTTTTGCATACAGTCTGCATGCTGTGCCACTCATAGATTCAGGTCAGTGTTTAACCAAGATTACAAATTTACAGCCCGTGTGTTAATATTAGGGTTTTAAAGCCCTGATTAGGGCGTTTTAAGCGATACTTAATTCTGCTTTCCTAAAGTTTATTATACATAGAATTCATCCTTGCAACATCGATTTTATACACGTTTGCAACATACTTATCAAAACATGGTTACTTTGGACGTTAGCAAAATTACAGCCTTTTGATGTAATGCAACTTTTCCGAAATTTTCGAACAGCTTACAAATCCGCAGGTGCAAGACTGTCAAAAAATTTTGATTCATGCAATTTGGACTGGTGGTTCGCGAGATACAATGCAAAATATGCTTATCCACTAATACCCCTCCCCATACAGCCTATCGAAATATGAAACTTTTTCAAAATTTTCGAACAACCCACAAATCCTCAAGTGCTGAAAACGTCAAATTTTTTTTGTTTCATCAAAATCGGACAAGTCGTTCGCGAGATAATTAGAGATTTTTAAAAAATGGAGGGTATTGAATGCAACATACATTCTTGATAAGCCTTTTTGCTTCTCAAGGTACTAGGGATAATCACCTGCGCTACGCGCATATGTCATATTTGGATAGGCTGTAAGGGGAGTGGTATTAGTGGATAAGCATATTTTGCATATTATCTCGCGAATCACCAGTCCAAATTGCATGAATCAAAAATTTTTTGTTTCATCAAAATCGGACAAGTCGTTCGCGAGATAATTAGAGATCATTGAAAAACGGAGGGTACCGAATACAACATGCATTCTTGATAAGCATTTTTGCCTATCAAGGTACGAGAAATAATCACCTGCGATTGAGGAGATTGAGAACCGGTGTTAAAATAATTCGAAATTTGAACCAGCAATTTTTGTTATTTTCCTTGTTTTGTATGATCCTTTATCACCATGATAGTTTTTTCCTTACTTCCCCTGCTTGAATCATGAGTGATTGCTGCAAGAACGCGTGCAAACGCCAACAAAGAATACAAATAACGAAGAAAAATAATACATGGAAACACGGGATGATTATGAACAAGGGTCTTTTTGGCTCAAACTCGTTGTGAACTTTTCAGTCTCCTTATATATATTTACTCCAAGGATCAGAATCCCCAGATAAATGCACAAAAAGGATTTTTTGGCAAAGAGAAAAAATGGTTTTGTGTATTCTGAATTTTTTGAAACGATGTTTTCAGGACAGAAACATCTTCCTTTCTGAATCCTATTTTTTGTTTTGACCCGCTTCTTCAAAACTTTAAGAATTTTGATGATGAAACATATATTATGTATGTATGTATCCTTTGCCTTGGAAGGCAACAAAATGGAGTTTGGGCGAGTTAATAATTTGCTAAGGCATGCTTTTACAAATTCTGACATTTGCTTAACTGTTTTGAATTTGCATATGTTCGAACTTATTAGGGTGAAAATGCTGCCATATGGGATGCAATATATTTATAACGTTTACAAGTAACCTAAAATAAAATAAATTAACATAAAATAAAAACAATTCAAATGTTCTTTAGAATTTTAGGCAGGTAAAGCATTTAATGTTTTTTCGTCGTGTAAAAGTAAATGTTGAAAACGGTCTTACAGTTTATTGTTTGCTATTGTGAAACGGTATTTGTACAGAGGATATACCTACCCATGTATTACAGCTTTATTATAGACAAATATTTTTTCATGATAATCATTGATATTTCAATGACAGAAATATCAAACATCTGAGAAAATTTCAATCTATGTAGCAGTTCTTGTCGTGCATTACATTGAATTCGACTAAAAGCATGTTTTATTTTTGTAAAAATGGATTAGCGGGTTTAACGGATGCTGGTTATGTTTTATTTTGATTTTAAAATATCTGTTTAATGCAAATGTGCTGACTGACTGTGATGTTACTTGTTAAATTTACCTTGGACGCTGTTCAAAGACAGTGTAAACCATTGAAAAAAAGTAGTTGTCCACTCTAGTTATTTTACTTCCTGAAAAGAGCAACCGCGCGTTGTCGAAAGTCTTGTTAGTTTGAAACCTTCCTCCATTAATTCATCCATCCATCCAACCATAATCCATTGAACTCTGAAACAACAAAGTTTAATTTAATGTTTTTTATTTCCCAATTGAATAGTGTATTTTTAATTTAGAGAGATTTTTTCAAGACGTTTGTCTGTCCTCTACCGTGATTATAGGCAGACAAGTGACAAAATTAATACTAGCTTTACGAGCGCCACTAACACCAGTTTTATTCGCATAAAGCAAAAATTAAAAGTACCCTTGGTCAAATGGTTATTGAATTTAAAGGTACTTACAAATAGCTTTATAATTTCATAAATCAAGCCGTTTTTATAACTAACTTGTTGTAACACTTTTTAGCATTTTTTCTCAATAAGCATTTTTTTGTGTCTTTATTACCCCAATTAAATTATTTATTTGTTCGAAAACACATAACGTTTTTGTTATACATTTAACCAAAAACTGTAAGCATTACTTTATTATCAACGATGCACCTACTAGCATTAGAGCGCCAATTGTAACCGACTATGTGTAAAGAGTTTCAACGCAACAAATTAGTACACAAAATTCATTAGAATTTAAATAAATTTTTGGAAAACTAAAGCATTTGGAATACAGAAAAAACCACATTAACTTACTTCTGTATATTATCATGTTTTATTAGCAGATTGATCATGTAGAATTTAAACTTGAATAAAAATATTTCTATCGTTTATTTGGCCCTTTTAATAACAAGTCCTCTCCCTCCATTGCCATCCCGACAATCTGAGACGCTGAGAATAAACAAGGTAGCCAGATAGTCATTTTGGCTCTGTCACGGATTTTGTTTGTAAATTAATTTTGATAACTTGAGTTACTAACAGGATTTCAATTTTTTAACAGTGCAATTTACTTAAACTGGTTTCAAACAGCAACATGGTGATCTCACGACCTTCAACAAGCATAACCCAATCGTCATTAAATCCGTCTAGCTAATTTACAAAACAGTTTTATTTCTGAAGTCTGCTAAATACTTTATAAGTACAGCATCGAAGTCGATGTTTTTCAATTTATATTAATGTAACTAAACTTATTTAAAAACGCATTTCATTCGTTAGTGCTTTCTTTTATTACTAAAAATGATAATATTTTCTGGCGGATCATTAGTACTGGCAGTATGTAGAACCGGGCAAAGTCTAGTATAAAAAATCTTATATAATCTAATCTAGAAATCTAATATGAAGTGGTTGCTTATATCATGATTTGTGTTCTACAAGAATGTTGCCATTTTACTGTTCCTAGCGTGTTGTGTATAGAATTGCATTGGTGGCGTGTTTTAAGCACACTTTAAAAGAAAATCTGTTTTTTGTAATTACTGGAGTTCAAATGTATTTCAAGTAAACTGAAGGTAATACATAGCTTAGCCAATTCGACTATCTTGGTTTGTATTACAAACTTTGTATCATTAATTGATGCAAAATGATTGCAGCAACTGCGAGTGTCCAGGAAAATTTAAAATTTATTCCAACGTTTCGACCCAGTAACTCAATTCTTCTTCAGGGAAAAAATTCAAATAAAAAGAGCACAAAAAACTTTGTATCACTGACTCACTCGCAAAAATAGATTCCAGAAAACTATAATTGAAAGGCAATTGACAATGACCAACAATTTTGAGTGTTAAGCCAAGGAACCTTCTGATACTTGGATTCAAGAAAAGAAAGGCAATATCCGCTGTTCATCGACATGATAATAAATGTTGATGCTATCATCAAACAATTTCTATATTACAAGTTTTGGCTTCTGTTGTTTATTCAGTTTATTGATACAGTTTCATGTCCAGCAAATCCCGGCCCCGGCCGCACCGAACTAAGTCCCGGCCTGGGAAGAATCTTCCCTTAAGTGACCCTCGTCACTTAGGCTCTGATTGGACGCATAACAATCTATAAACAAGTAAGAATAACTATTATTGCGCTGGTTAAAAGACCGTTTATGTCACATGAATTTCCAGGAAATTCCTTTACTTCTGAAACTCAAAGAGAGTTAAGGTCATTTTATATTTGTACAACAAATCTGAATAAATATCATGTAACCAACTTGATTTCAACATTTTCGTAAACGAGTAACAGAAATTCTTCAGACAAATTCCATTTTGCGTATTTAACAGTACTCCAGTTTTTTATTCACATCAGTGGATACTTCTCCATTTTTCGTCGATGATGGCAATAATTAACGACGCTAGAAACACTGGTATCGCAACAATATATTCGTGTAAAACATCAAAGTATGAATGTGAATGCTCGAGTACAGGAGCTCATGAAACACTAATTCGAAATGGATGAGGACGGGCAAAGCCACTACAAGGTGCAAGACAATGTAACTAAAATTATTTCGTTTACTATACAAAATTAAAATACTTACGCGCTGACTAACTTGTAAAAAATTCTTATATTCATCTCCATCACTAAATCCCGCATATTCACTTGTCTCTAACAAGTAAAAATCCCATATTTCATTTTATTTTTGAAATCCAAAACGCGTAATGATAAACTCATTCAGCATCAAATGCTGGAATAAACAGTTTTGAAGTAAACTTATTTGCTTTTTTCCTAGTTGATATTTTCGTTTTGTCTTGTTAAGCTGTATACACATTTTGTCTATTTTACCTATATGCCCTTCTTTCTTTGCAATTTATCCTTTGATCTAATTTCCGTTTGATTTGTAAAATTTGTCTTTTTCCGGACACGAATGCAATAAATTCCCAGTACATATAGTTTGAAATAGCGGCCAATCGCACTTGCTTGTTTACAACTAATGAGTTTCTTCTCAGGGTTTCACAAAAGTAGTAAAAAGAAAGGTCTAAAATGAAAGTATTTATGTGCACACTAACCATGTATACTTACGTTAAATATATCAGCATTAATAGGAAACACAGATTCAAAACTGCATTTCCCAAAGCGATCTGCTTTATTTTGAACTTACTACAGATATAATAAATTCAACACCAAATTGCATATTTACTCAATAATTACTATTTGTCTATTATGTTAAAGCGTGTCTGATAAATATAATAGATGAAGTTACAGTTTCGAGAAGGAGTTTTGGTGTTTTTACCTTTTTTTGAGCACTATTTCCGATTTTCGTCTAAATTGGCACATATGTACCCCCTTGAATTGTGAATTCAAAAGCAGTATTGGTTTTGTTCCAGGGTGACAATATCACTGTAAAATTGATGTCTGAATATGACGATTTCATGGTATTCGGCGAATACTGGGATTTTTGAAGTTTTTTGTACATAACTTTTGTATGCATCAAAATCAGGAAAATCCCCGGGAGGGCCATCCTGATTTTTTTATGCTTGTTTTAACAAAACAAACTACAGGACAAGATTCCGTTGCATGGTGGAGATATTTGGAAAAATGTATGGACAAGTATACCAACCTTGACAGAATCCAACGTGCCAAAACTGACCGAATGCTGTTTCCGTCTACTTTATCTAAACTGTCTAGTTGATGTACCAAATTAATGCCGATGCAAAACACCAGGATCGTATTTCTCAGTTTTTTGAAATATCGACCTAAACGAAAGTTATGAGCTTATTAGTAAAACTATCCATTATGTTAAAAATTGTATCACTTTGCAATAATGGTCATAACTTTCGTTTAAGTTGGTATTTCAAAAAACTGAGAAATACGATCCTAGAGTTTTGTATTGGCTTTAATTTGGTATATCAACTAGACAGTTTAGATAAAGTGGGCGGAAACAGCATTCGATTATTTTTCGCACGATGAATTCTGTCAAGTTTGGTATATCTGTCCATACATTTTTCCAAATATCTCCACCATGCAACGGAATTTTGTCTTGTAGTTTGTTTTGTTAAAACAAGCATTAAAAAAATCAGGATGGCCCTCCCGGGGATTTTCCTGATTTTGATGCATACAAAAGTTATGTTCAATAAACTTCAAAAATCCCAGTATTCGCCGAATACCATGAAATCGTCATATTCAGACATCAACTTTACAGTGATATCGTCACCCTGGAACAAAACCAATACTATTTTTGAATTCACAATTCAAAAGGGTACATGTACACCAATTTTGACGAAATGCTCAAAAAAATGATAAAAACACCAAAACTCCTTCTCTTCATGTACAGTTACATGTACATGTTTGCATCAGACTCACTATGATAATTCTACGACAAACGTTCTCCTAAAATTTGCAATCTCACATATCTTACACAAGGAAATGGCGTTGATTATAACCCTAAAACCAGTACACAGAACCATCCAGAAAATGTTTCTGGCTTCACCTGCAAAACAACCAATCGCCGCCAGCAAACCAGATGTCAAAACTATAAACAAAACTATTATATTTCCTTCCATGTTAGCAGCTCTTATGGGCAAAGGAGTTGGTGGCAACTTTGGGCTTTCCAGGACTTTTCTCCACCATCCAAGAACACCTGAATGCTTAATGCTTTTAAAACGCTGTAAAACATACGGGGGAACAATTTTATCAGGAACAACCCTCCAGCTATAATTTGTATAAGCTACTGAACTTACATCCGCCAATACACCCTCATGTTGCAAAGTAAATGCAATTTTCGTAGTTAAATATTCGGGCAAAAAAAGTGCCGTGTTTTTGCAATTTTGTAGCACTTTTGTTAAAAACCCTCTTTCGTTATCTTGGAAGCATTTGAAATCTGAAGAAATGGCGCGACCTTTACAATTTTTGATTGAAGTAAAATTTGTATACGGTTTCGAACCAAATTGGCTCTGAATAAATAAATCTTTTGTCATTTTATGCAAATGACTTACTTTGTGAATTGTTAGGACGTCTTGTTTAAGTTTCTTTTGAAATCCAGTTTTTGGTTTTAAGGAACTAACGATATGCTTTAAAGTATTCATTGCCGAATATAAACCGTAATCTGTACCACGTTGGTTAACAAATATTTCGTGTTTCTTTTGACTAAACGTTTCATAAAAATTAGAACCATACTTTTCTGTTATAATATAAGTATGGGTAAGCATTTCAAACTTATTTTCCAGCAACTGCTTCAGGTTTTCAAAAGGTATTCTAGCACGCGGTAGAATCAAATTGTACACGTTTACATTTTTGTATGCGTTGCTAAGAATCACTCCCATCATCAAAAACACTCCCGTTACTACGCGAATCCTAGAAAGGTCTAAAATTCTTGTGGGAAACGGGTCTCCCTGCTCAAGAAGAACTTTGTAAATCGATAGTAAAATTGCTTTACGAGAGTATAAGTTTGTGGCCCCTATTAGCAATTTAACTGATACAACGAGCAATAGAACACAAAACAAAATGCTGAACCATACACAAGTTTCATACGCAGCACTAAGCTCCCTGAATTGAAACTGAGTGATTTGCGGCTTTCCACAACTAACAAATCGAAGATTTGCCAAAGGTAAATGCATAAAAATGGATAGTTCTGTGTTTAGTTGTTCGTTAAGGTAATGCGGTGTAAATCTCCACATTGCAATACCAAAATTCGATTCTTTGAATGTGATCATTTGCTGCCTGTTTTGACAAACTTTATCCACACGAAGCTCTGATGCATATTTGTAAGTAAAGTTACCCATTATATCCTGTAACATATATGCGTAGAGTTGAAAAATCCTAATTTCGTTATTTCTAAAATTGTTTCCTTGGAAAAATTCTAGCACTGGGTTACCAATGTTACATTTGTTTAATTCTCGTATAATTGAGTTGGCTTTTAACATGTTTGGGTGTATGAATTGCCAGCTGGTTTGCACATGTTTTGATAGCGTAAATTCTCCCACAATTGTGTTGAAAGCAATTTTCATCCACTTGTCTAATAAAATTATTTCGTTTCTTACTCGTCTTTGGAAACTAACTTCTGGTGACACAATCGAAACACAGATTAATTTTCCAACTGGTTCATACAGTGTGTCCTTTCCATACATTACATATGCCATTAATAGCAAACTCTCTCTCAAACGCCAATTCTTTACATTTCCACTAGGCGACTTTTAATTTTATTATTATCGTCTAACTTGTCTGCTATGAAAATATCTATAAATATGTGTACAACTTGTGACTTTTTCAAAACTTGGGTTAGTTCATATGGGAAGTTAAACAACGGTGAACGTGAGACTGATTTGCTATCATAATCTGGTAGAAACATTTCAACTTGTACAGCACATTTCCAGGGTTTTGAAGCGGACGCAAATTTTACAATGTCTAAGTCAACACATAATCTGTTACTGTATGAATCCTTTGTCAAACTGTTCAAGTATGGCATGTATTTGCACGGATATTCTTTCCAATTATATGATACGCACTCGTTGAAGTTGCTCATCTTTGTTGGAACCATTAACAAACGGCTTTCTAATCTTTTTAAGCCTACATACTCCGAAATTACTGCTGGAACCATATTACGTTGTATGACTGGAAACATGTGAAGTAGATCTAAGTTGATATCTTGGTAGTTGTTTAGGACAACTAGGCACAATGCAGTTTGAAAAGGATGGAGAAGTTTATTCAAATTGTCTATTGTGGGAAATTTGTGCTTTGTATTTTGCAAATTTGTGTGGACATCACTCGCACGCTTTATTACAGAATCAATTTTGAATTCAGAATTGAAAGTTGTTGCACTTGTGTTAGCAGCGACTAAGTTTTCAAAGCGTAGCAAATACAGATTTTTCGAGACTATGCCAGAAATAAAAAGGGTAACCAAGACTGCTTTTATTAGCATTTTGCTAGTTTGTGAATAATTTATCTGAAAGTTGAAACTTTACAAATAATATACCCTGGCTTAGGCCTTTTCTGCAGGATACAAATTATTTTTAAGCAACAAACTAATACCTGTTTAAAAAATTGTTTACGTTTGCTTAAACGTTGGAAATTTTTAATTCTGGTTAGGTGGTTTTTAAGAAGTGTGATTTTCGTTACAATTCACCGCAAACAATTTAATGGAACAGCATTAGGTAGACGACTAGCGCAAAAAGTTAGGCTCCATTGTTGCAATTCGCTTAAAATTCACCTGATTTACTAAACGGACAAAAGAGCGACAACACTTTTAGCAGTTTCTGCTGCGTTCGTACTTAATGTTTGTTTGATCTTCAGTGATGAAATTCAATCAAATTATTTTCGTCGTTTCTACGCTTTTTGGTAGAAAGTTTTTAGAAAACTTTGAGCAGGTCTGTAAGCATGGTACAATACGACTTAATGCGTTTTGAAAACCTTTTAAGATGAGATATATTCCAAGTATTTCCGCTGGCTTGGGAATAATTTACAGAATTTTGTTAATTTTGCTACTACGTCTTAGAGCACTTTTTATAATAGAATAAATATGTTGTATGTTTCCGACTGTTGAAAAGAAATATTTGCTTTGAAAATAGGACTATATGAATAAATTATATGCGTACATTGCGTTCGAAACATATACTACCACACTCCTCTAGGTACATGACTATATTTGATATAGAGTAACTCTTTGCGTACCGGACCACCAAAAATCAACTTTCTCAAATTTTTTAACTGTAACTACCTACGGATAGTGAGGAGTCGGGTTTTGGCTGTGGTCCAGAGTGGTTGTGTCTATGGAGCTGCTGACTGCGTGTGAGCTATAGCTATGGTAGGTGTTGTATGTACTAAGTGCTAGTTAATACGTTAAGCTGTCCTAGTTTTAAGATATCTCTTTCGATTATTGTAAAATAACTCCAGTTAGATATCGACCTAAAACCCTACCACAACAACAACAACTAAACAGTGTAGTTAGTTAGTATTTTGTGGGTACGAAATCCTGACCCAGCCAGAAATCCGACTCCCCCAGAGTGTGTCATTTGCCGTGTTAGTTTGCTGATCATCACTGCGAGCGGGACTTGAAGTGCGGTGGAAGTTAGACCTGGACGTTGACGGCGATTCCTTGGGAACACAGCAAAGATCCAGCCAGTGCTTGTGAGGGTACCCTTAATCCCACTCAGGAAACCATATTTCAGCCGATCGACATGCTCTTTTATCCTTGTCAGTGCGCATGGGTAGACCAGCGTCGCCGAATGGGACGACTTTTGGCCTTGAGATCTGGTAGAGAGAGAGCGGAATTTTTTACCAGTCAACGAACGGGGCTATACCAGAAGCTGTATGGAGACGAACAGGAGCGTTGCTAATCATCATACTCTACACGGCAATTTACATACTCTGGTGTATCTCCATATTAGACTTCAAAATTACCTTTTTTAAGTAGAAAACCAGCTTAAGTATAAAATGTAATTGGCTAAGATAAAATTAATCTAATATGAAGATGTATGCTATGTCTGTAAAATGAATGATAAGTTTGTTCCATAGGCCGTGGCCTGAAGAGCAAAGAATAAAACCTCTAACCTACGGATAGTATGTCTTAAGAAAAAGGTCCTTGCCAAGTTTTAGCTCTCCAAACCAAGTATGGCGTCAATAATGACGAAAACACATTTTGGTCGGTTTCAATGTAAACAATTTCAAATTTCTCAAACTGAAAAGCTTTTCGAACGTGATTCTTTCTGTGAAGATGAATAAATATATGAGTCAAATAGTTAAATAGTTTATTTATATATGGCGACTATTTGAACTTGCAATTTTCATGCTAAAATGCTCACGTTTGCGATGTCGAATATTAACAATTCTGGTGTCAATATAATCACAATAATACATTAAACTCAATTGTACACTTTCAGATTTTTCAAATTATGATCTGGAAAAACAATACTGAAAATTTTGTAAAATTTGTCACTTTTTGGAATTTTGAGGGTGCTCAACATAAGTTTATACCAAGGCTAGAACTATCAAACAATCAAGCTAAAATTGATGTCAGAGGAAGTGTTAGTTATGCCGCATATTCTAAACTTTTTGTTGGATTGATTGATTGATTCTTGGCTAAACAAGGTGTAGTGCATACCAAGCATAGCCTCAAAACTCAAACAGGTAATTTCAAATTTTGTCAATATCTCGTTATTGAAAACGAATTTATACAAACAGTTTGCTGCAGTGTATCAGCTGGACACTGTTGTAGATGCAAATTATAAAATTGTAGCCCTTTATTGTACAACAAAAAATGGACGCCGTTAGATGTGAAAAAAGGTTCTGTAAAATTCATGAAAATTTCAGCATTTTTGTAAAAGTTCAAATACAATTAGTCGTCATATATGAATAAATATTTGACTCATATACTTACTCATCTTCACAGAAAGAATCACGTTCAAAAAGCTTTTCAGTTTTGAGAAATTTGAAATTGTTTACGTTGAAACTGACCAAAATATGATTTCGTCATTACTGACGCCATACTTGGTGTAAGGAGCTGGATGGCATGGACCTTTTCCTTAAGACACACTATCCGTAGGTAGTTAAAGTTGAAAAATTTTAGAAAGGTGATTTTTGGTTGTCCCGAACGCAAATAGTTACTCAAAGCAGTTTATTTTTACAGGCACGTGCCGGTAGGCGTAAATATTTGATTGAACTAATCAATAGATTGTCCGAAATATAATAATTACTTCTTAATTCTTAATTGTACTTTCCTTTTAATTTTACTTTTTAGCATTTTTGGCGCTAGGGGCCCTATTTTTAAAGCAACAAATAGATCAAGACTGTAAACTAGCAAATTATTGTACTACATTTGGGTACGCTTCATAGTCGCAATTAGTATAAAACCGTCTAGAAGTAATAGATCAGGACAACGGCAACAGATGGGTATTTTAAAAACCATTTTGTTATAAGAAATATTTTAATAGAACTATTCCTAGCGTTTTGGTATAATTAATAGAAGTTTTGTTTATACAATTGCTTAGTTGCGTACTTTTTAAAATAAATTTAAGATATTTTCCATATTTCCGATGTTGAATAGGAAACTTTGCTGTCCCCAAACTATGGAACATAAGATGGTGTTGATGCTCGAAAAAAGGACCACTCACTAACGTGAGACAACTTCTATAACCCCAATGCAATTTAATGCAGGGTCAAACTATTCTCGACTATGGAAATAAATAGCAAACGATTCCAAAGAGCTTTAGGAACTTGAACTTTATTATTTCCCGAAAACAGACAAATAACGGATACTTTGTTAAGTGTCTCTTAGTCCGTAGACCGACTTTCTTCTCTTTGTTGGCTCAACCTTGAGAGTTTTTGGGCTTACTCTGCTTGGTATGATGCCTCAAGAGGACTGATAAAGATTTACAATTTTCATTCCCTTTTTATACTAAACTGGCTACTTTGGTTTTGAACTCGAAAAAGTTACAAAATGGCAAGTAACAAAGGAACGTTTCATGATGAAACGAATAAACGAACCGTTTCCGGTTTTACAAGAAAAGCTATCATTTCCCACACAAAGGAAGACAAAGGAAAATGTGCACGTTTATCAAAGTCCAACTTACGTTGGGTCAAACTCGACCTTTCCACCGGAAGTAGCCATTACAAATACAAAGTTCACAATATTGAACTTTGATTATGATCATCTTAGCAATAAAAATGAGAAAATACTGAACGTGAACAAAGGACAACGAATTTACAGGTTTGAAAACGTTCAGTTTACAAGGGAAATGGAAAATTATAATAATATCCAGAAATTCCATTGTCTGTCCATTTCGAATCAAAATACTCCGGAACATTTGCATTGAAGTAGGACTATATGAATAAATTATTTGAGTTAATTGGGTTCGAAGCTGATGGTGCCACACTTCTCTAGGCATGTGCAAGCTTTTAATAAAATGTTTATTTTTAATTGAACGTGTCAATAGGCATACACTCGGTTGAACAAGTATTAATTTGTCGAAATCAATAAGAAATTGCCTAAAATATTATTAGCAAAATGATTGTACCATCGATTTTGTCAAGCATCAGAACCACGTGTTACGGTGGACCTGATCGGATTAAATTAGTACGCTGCCTTACATACCCTGTAAAAGTACCACGTGAGGTTGTCGTCCGCATCCCTACAGGTATGCGGTACTTCAGTGCATTGGACGCCCGACATGGCTACTGGCAAGTTCCACTTGAAGGCGTCGGCAAAAATCTAACCACTTTTACCACTCCATGGGGTAGCTACCGCTATTGCCTGAACGTAATGTGTCTCTGTTCTGCTGGAGATGAGCATAACCGAGGGGATGACGAAGCACTCTTTGGAATCCAAAACCTGGAAAAAGTAGTCAAGAACCTCATCATTTACGACCAAGTTTATAAAACCCACGTTCGAAGAGTTCAGCAACTAAGTAGAGCTCAATCGGAAGAAATTCGACTTCACCTAACCGGAGGTGGCTTCCGTATTAATTCAACCGGGTGCAAACCTGCGCACATCTCTATTCTGCTCTTGGGAAGTTTCCTGTGCCAACAAACAATACTTGCCGACTTGCGGTCAATCAACGATTTAGTTCAACAGTTGGAGGAGTTTTCAAAACAAATAACCGAGCTGTCCGGTGCCAAGTATGCATTTATGTAGGAGGAGGCCCATCAAAAAGCATTCGAAAACGTTATTCAAGAGCTATTTAGTACTCGTGTTTTGGTGAAGTTTTAAACCGGAAAGTCCCTTTGCCTTGAAACAGACATTGCACAGTCCAAAGGTTTGGGTTATGGCCTTCAATATCAACAGAACGACAACCAGTGGCTATTCTTCTAAGTAGGATCGCGCTTTGTGCCACCTGCCAAAATCAGCTAAAGTAGGTAGCTACTGGCCGTTGTTTTGGTCAAAACGAAATGCACTTGAACTCCTTTTGATGGGCCACCAGTTTGAATTGGTCGTGGACCACCGCCCCTGATGCCCATTATCAATTCAAAGACTTGGACGAAATCGAAAATCCTCGGCTACTGCGTTTGAAGGAAAAATTAACCCCGTGTCTCATCACGGCTGTTTGGCATTTTCGTGGACGTACTACCTCGGTATCCTGCTTCCAATCCAGACCAGAGCGATGTTGATTATCATCCTGACACCGACCCAGCTTCTCTCATTGTTGCTGCAGTCCGCGATCTCGTGGATGGCTCCCAATGGCTGGATGATCCACTGATTCGGATGATCGTACGTCACCTTTCTTGATAGAGACTACAAAAGACACGTGAAAGTATGTTGAATGTTTTCAATAAACAGTTAGCTCTTGGCTACCTTATTGTTGTATATATACTTGCTACAGTAACAATTTAAGACTGTGGGTAAATAATTAGGCTACTCAGGTGGTCAATGAATTACCAGCTTATAATTATTATTGGTTCAATGAAATGCGATGGCACATTCCATTGTCCATTCATTAGACAATTTCAATTAAGTGCACATTATTACAAAGCACTTATTTAACTTATGCATACTACATATTATGATGATTCATTCGTTTCCATTAAATACATGCTTATATTTAATAAAGATCCCAAAAAATTCCAAAGTTCCACCGTCTCAGCGTCCGTGGCGAGCTTTTCCGGGCCGTCGTCTACACATTCCCAAACCTTCGAGATATGAGGTTTTTAAAACGCTTTACGCGTCTCACCATGGTCACATGCGATAGGAAATTGTAATATGTAATATGAGGGAGACTGAACTAGCCATTTTAACATTATTAACATTAAACATTTAAGTTTGTAACAAGATATATAATAACTATAATAATCATAACGAATAAAAAAGTTCTTCGAAGGTGGAATGGTTCCCATAATGCAAGAAGCATTCCCTTCGAATTGTAATACTGATTCGATGCGCTAAATATGATTTTGACCGAGGGTCACCCGTAACTGCACAAGTCGTCTTTCCTAGCGTGTCCACAAAATTCAGGCGTCTGAGCTCCAGGGCCCTAAAGTCTCAACAGAAAAAGGCATAAAAATGTGATCTGGAGAGATCCCTTGGTATTTGTTTCTTTACTTTGAAGCAGCATTATTAGCAAGGGTTCAAGCATCCTAACTAGAAAATTTCAAGTATGAAGGGGCAGGCGTATCCAAGCAAGTAGCATCCCAAACAAGACACCGGCTAGTTTTTCAAATGATAATGGTCATTCCGTCTGACTTCTTTCCATTGTCACGAATCATGCCAGTTGGTTCCTCGATTGCAGGAACATTAGCTGAAACAAGAGGTCTCCTAATGGTCTCGTTTATCATGTAATGACTATATTGACACCTGGCACTCTTCTTACATGATAAACTATGATTTCCTTCAGAGGAAACAAGTTGACCACAAATACATTTGTGAGGTTTGCAAATAGTACAAACAAGTCGCAGGTAAATTGAGATTCTAAATTCACAGTTCGTCATTAGTGTCGCAATTGAACGGGAAGGTAGAACATGAAGCAATGCGCTGGACTCAGGTCTTAACAAAGCAAGGTGAATGGCAGACGAGTGCTTACTGAGTGTGGAGGTTAGGTTATCAACGTTGTGCTTACAAATGATGTTTTCCCAGCTTCTTTGAATGTCAGGAAAAAGAGGTGTGACTACATCTTCCGATAAACTGTTCCAAAGTTGGGGTCCTTCCGCGCAGTTGGTACCTTCCAAAATGTCCGTGGTAAAAAGTGACATTAATTGGACCAGGTTAAAATAGCTGCTAACAGAAGATATAAAGCAAGGTAAAGCCAAATCGGTGAGTTTCCTTATTCCAATACCACCAAAGCGAATTGGCAGGGAAGCTATGCTCCATTTCTCTTCAGTAAGGGATGTATTTAAAATGAACTCCAATCCATTTTTAATATGAATTTCGATATCATTCAAATAGTTCTCGATTTTCCAGCTTTAAAGGGCTTTGAAGTTTTGGGTGTTTTGAAACAAGTTTGGAGAAGGTTTCTTCATTTCCCTCTACTAAGGTTTCAGTGGAAGATTCAGAATTTGATAAGCTCCCTTCAAATCGCCCTCTGCTATTTTGGATTCAAATTTTCTAGCTTAAGGTTTTTTGTGGTTGGTTTTGCAGCCTGAGATTAAGGAAAGGGTTTTCCAAGTGATAAATATTTCCATTTATTAACCTCGAAAAATTTTGTGATTTTTTCCGGAACTTGCAAAACATGATGGCAGAATGTCAGAAGATTTCCCAATGCAGCAACCGTGATAGTATTCCGACACTCATTCATAAGACTAGAAAGTTTGTATGCCACCACCATACGAGCCGATCTTGGTATTCGTTTTATTACGGTTACTGATCTCATAACTTGTGCTAAATCCAAGGCTAGATTTCCAATATGGATATTTCATAAGGGTAATTATTTGTTTACAAATCTAACGGATATTATTTGTAAGGTGTCGTCCGCTAATAACGTAACTTTAAACCCCAATTTTTCGAGTGACCTACTGACCCCTGACACTTATTTTTAACCTTAGAGGATAGGATACATAACATAGGCCGTCACCTTATACCCGGAGTAACCCACTGACCCTTAAAAGTGACGTCATTAGTGGATGATCCCTAACAAGTTAAAGGCCTAATTATTGGTCAAGTGACAGCTTGCCCAGTTTGAAGGCCAATCTTTTAATACACTCAGTACCCAGGTGAACTCTGGAATGTTGCCCGAATCGTTTGAATGAGACCCTTCCTAATTACAAGAGCTGATAAATAGCAAGTGATAGCACATTAAAAGGTAATTGTAAAGTAGTTAAGCATTTATTTAAATTCATTCGCATTAGCAAATATTAATTCTTTGTCAATTTAATGCTAAGGAATAGGTACTACTTCCTGTTTTAATGAAAATTTTACAGTTCAAAGAATCGTTTAGTTGTTTTTTTAGATTATGTAATTCATTTCCGGTTTTATATTGCTTTCAAGTAATTTAATTGTCATTTGAAAGTCAATGTATGTTTCTAATTAGAATTAAATCCAAGAAGTTTCAGTAATCAATTAACCTCCGCCCATGCCCTATTATTCCTCAACATGTATTTAATTGTAAATCTATTCAATTAATATATAGTCTATTCGATGCCAGTTAATGAAGAGCTAGTTAATGTGTCATATGCAGACCCAGTATAAACCGAAATGGCCCGTATTTGGGAATTTACATTTCATATTCCATTAAGCACCAATCATGTCAAGTTGCTATGTCAAAAATTGTAATGGCAAAGATATGAAAGCATACTGCTCTGAAAAAGAATTTGCTGAAATAGCTGAAAGGCATGTTATTTCGCAAAAAATCCTTGGTTTGCTGGATTATTTAGGCAATCCTTAATAAATGGAAAATAATTGCAGACCTAATTACCAAACTAAATCCTAAGGTTGGAGTCATTCGAGAGAAGATACGATCCCGCGTTTATGTGGGGCAACGTGAGACACGCTGAACGCATATAAGAATGCTATACTGGGACATTTTGAAAATTACCCTTGGGGGACGAACCCCTCACCGGTGAGTGGTGTCATTCGACTCCCTAGGTCAAGCGCTTTCAACTGGTATAACCCTCGTCCCGAAACTCGCGGTACCCTATACTAAATAACAGCCAAAGACCTTTCACACGATTGACGAGCATAGCAAAAAAAATTGAAAAACTGAAGTAATAGAACATTATTGAGTGCATAGCACGCATGCAATGCCGAGTTGAAGAAAAATATCCTTCCAAACCTTTTTAGCAACTGTTCACAAGGCATCAACGACTGGACAATTATACTGTTTTAATACCTGCGCAAACGCTTGTATATAAAAGCATGACTGTTTGAGCCTTACACGACGGGATGGGCTACTTCCAGTTAGCATTTAATGCCACTTTGAATGCCATTTACACAACAGAATTTGTGTTTTCAATACCATAGACTATTACCTCGAACCAAGCTAAATCAAAATCGAAGGCAGATGTAACCAATGTTAAGTATCGCAACCATTACTGGGCTTCAAATGTCATAGGCAACGTCATAGACTCCAGCCAACACTATGTCCTTTAAGATTTGAAGTAGCTCCTCAAATCCTTCTTTATGGTAATTGGACATGTTAAAATTAAACGTTTTTTTGCTTTAACGAATCCATGCTGGAAAAAAGTTACTATTAAGTTGAGAAGTAAACTTTCTGTAGTAGGTATCTAATCTTTTCATATTTCCATGCCTTTATACCGATGAAAGCGTATGCAGGCATAAAAAAGGAATGCTCGGAATAACTTGAGCTCACTATTAGGAAAGAAGACTCGTGTTCATATACTATAAAAATATTCCCGGTAACCTAAAATTAAGAGAACAAAAATTAAAACAAAAAAGTTCGAAGTAAAAATAAATTGAAGGTATTTTCATTATGTTAATTATTAGCTCGCTGCTTCGGCAGGAGAGCTTATTAAAAGATCTTGTTCGTATGTCCGCGTGTTAAAATCTGACTGCTTGGGGTCAAACTCAGCTGCTTGGGGTCAAACTCAGCTGCTTGGGGTCAAACTCAGCTGTTTGGGGTCAAACTCAGCTGCTTATGGTCAAACTCAGCTGCTTATGGTCAAACTCAGGCTGCTTGGGTCAAAATCAAGCTGCACAAGAACGAAACCTGGTAGATGGGTCTAAATTTCCCTTAATTGGTTTTACATTAGGCTAAATGGAGTCTATCTTTGGCTTAACTGGTCTATATTAGGCTAAATCGGGTCTATGCAATTAACATGTATTTTTATTATGGCATCAGTTTTCACTGCACTCACTCGTAATCTTTAGCAGCGAGCATTTTAAATGAATTGCCTTCAACTGGTAATATTTCAGACAATCTAGTAAATTGGCACCAGTTCAGACGATTACTTATGCACAACGGCGCCTAGTGCAAGTAAAAATAAATTGTTCTGTCAAAAACATGTACATACCCAGGGAAGTTTGACAGTATACACTTCCAACCCAATGCGCTCCTATAATTTATTCATATAGATTTTCAAACCAAGTATTTATTTACAACAGTCGGAAACATACAACGCATTCAATCTACTTAAAGACGTGTTTTACGAAGTATTTGCAACAAACAGACTTCTAAAAATTATACCCGATCATACAGAAATATTTAGAATATTTCCGATAGCAAAAAGGTTTTTAAAGTACTTATTATTAGGGGGTATTGACAAATGTTTTCTCAAGCCTACACAAAAAATTCTTTTACAAAATAACGAAGCTTATTGCAACTAAGTACCATTGTAGCGGAAACTCTCAATTTCTGTCTCACGTTTGTCTCGTTAGTACTCCCTCGCGGTTCTAAACTAATTTGAACTGTGGAGCCTAACTTTCTAGGCTGATTGACCACCTTATTCTATTTCAATACTTTGCTTTGTTGACAAATGTCACGGAATTCAAACTGATATAAAACTAGCTTAATTAATCAAGAATTAGGAAACACCAACGTAAACAACTTTTCAGACTGCCATTAGTTTGTTGTATTTATTTAAAATAAATAGTTTTCTGCAGAAAGTGCTTGTCAGAGTATATTATTTGTGAAGCTTCAACTTTCAGATAAATTATTCACAAACTAGCAAAATGCTAATAAAAGCAGTCTTGGTTACCCTTTTCATTTCTGGCATAGTCTCGAAAAATCTGTATTCGCTACGCTTTGAAAACTTAGTCTCTGCTAACACAAGTGCAACAACTTTCAATTCTGAATTCAAAATTGATTCTGTAATAAAGCGTGCGAGTGATGTCCACACAAATTTGCAAAATACAAAGCACAAATTTCCCACAATAGACAATTTGAATAAACTTCTCCATCCTTTTCAAACTGCAATGTGCCTAGTTGTCCTAAACAACTACCAAGATATCAACTTAGATCTACTTCACATGTTTCCAGTCATGCAACGTAATATGGTTCCAGCAGTAATTTCGGAGTATGTAGGCTTAAAAAGATTAGAAAGCCGTTTGTTAATGGTTCCAACAAAGATGGGCAACTTCAACGAGAGCGTATCATATAATTGGAAAGAATATCCGTGCAAATACATGCCATACTTGAACAGTTTGACAAAGGATTCATACAGTAACAGATTATGTGTTGACTTAGACATTGTAAAATTTGCGTCCGCTTCAAAACCCTGGAAATGTGCTGTACAAGTTGAAATGTTTCTACCAGATTATGATAGCAAATCAGTCTCACGTTCACCGTTGTTTAACTTCCCATATGAACTAACCCAAGTTTTGAAAAAGTCACAAGTTGTACACATATTTATAGATATTTTCATAGCACACAAGTTAGACGATAATAATAAAATTAAAAGTCGCCTAGTGGAAAATGTAAAGAATTGGCGTTTGAGAGAGAGTTTGCTATTAATGGCATATGTAATGTATGGAAAGGACACACTGTATGAACCAGTTGGAAAATTAATCTGTGTTTCGATTGTGTCACCAGAAGTTAGTTTCCAAAGACGAGTAAGAAACGAAATAATTTTATTAGACAAGTGGATGAAAATTACTTTCAACACAATTGTGGGAGAATTTACGCTATCAAAACATGTGCAAACCAGCTGGCAATTCATACACCCAAACATGTTAAAAGCCAACTCAATTATACGAGAATTAAACAAATGTAACATTGGTAACCCAGTGCTAGAATTTTTCCAAGGAAACAATTTTAGAAATAACGAAATTAGGATTTTTCAACTCTACGCATATATGTTACAGGATATAATGGGTAACTTTACTTACAAATATGCATCAGAGCTTCGTGTGGATAAAGTTTGTCAAAACAGGCAGCAAATGATCACATTCAAAGAATCGAATTTTGGTATTGCAATGTGGAGATTTACACCGCATTACCTTAACGAACAACTAAACACAGAACTATCCATTTTTATGCATTTACCTTTGGCAAATCTTCGATTTGTTAGTTGTGGAAAGCCGCAAATCACTCAGTTTCAATTCAGGGAGCTTAGTGCTGCGTATGAAACTTGTGTATGGTTCAGCATTTTGTTTTGTGTTCTATTGCTCGTTGTATCAGTTAAATTGCTAATAGGGGCCACAAACTTATACTCTCGTAAAGCAATTTTACTATCGATTTACAAAGTTCTTCTTGAGCAGGGAGACCCGTTTCCCACAAGAATTTTAGACCTTTCTAGGATTCGCTTAGTAACGGGAGTGTTTTTCATGATGGGAGTGATTCTTAGCAACGCATACAAAAATGTAAACGTGTACAATTTGATTCTACCGCGTGCTAGAATACCTTTTGAAAACCTGAAACAGTTGCTGGACAATAAGTTTGAAATGTTTACCCATACTTATATTATAACAGAAAAGTATGGTTCTAATTTGTATAAAAGGTTTTATCGAGAAAAACACAAAATATTTTTAAATCACCATAATACAGATTACGGTCTAGTTTCGGCGATGAATAGTTTAAAACAGATAGTTAGAATTTCGTTTGAACCAAAAACTGAATTGGGAAAAAGACTTATGCAGGACGTTCTGAAAATTTACGAAGTAAGTGATTTGCATAAAATGACAAAAGATTTATTTATTCAGAGCCAATTTGGTTCGAAACCGTATCCAAATTTTACTTCAATCAAAAATTGTATACACCGTGGCTTTTCTTCAAACTTCAAATGCTTTCAAGATAATGAATTAGAATTCTTAACAAAAGAACTACGAAATTGCAAAAATACGGCAGTTTTTTTACCCGAACATTTAACTACAAAAATTGCACTAACCTTACAACATGAGGGTATATTTGCGGACGTTAGTTCAGTAGCTTATACAAACCAAAGTTGGAGGGTAGTCCCTAATAAAATTGTTCCCCGGTATGTTATACAGCGTGTTAAAAGCATTAAGCATTCAGGTGTTTTTGAGTGGTGGAGAAAAGTCTTGGAAAGTCCAAAGTTGCCTGTAATTCCTTTTCCTACAAAAGCTGCTAACATGGAAGGAAATATAATAGTTTTATTTATACTTTTAGCATCTGGTTTGCTGGTAGCATTTGGTGGTTTTTTCGTTGAAGCCAGAAGCATCATTTGGCGAGTTCTACCTACTGGGTTAAATACCATACGCGACACCGTGTCCCTGTGCAAGGTATTTGAGGTTGCAAATTGTGGAACAACATTTGTTGAGGAACTAATATAATGGGCTTTATGTAAACATACAACAGTAATTTTATCATGCGTTTATATTTATCTGACACGTCTACATATAATATGCCAATGGTAATGATTGAATAAAATGTAAGTTGCTATTGAAATAGTTATACCCGTAACCATTGTCGTGTTTAAAATAAAGGGGGATTGTATAAGGTAAGTTTTGAAACTGTCTTTCTATCCACGTTGAATCAACGTCGTTGATGTTATACGTGGAGGTTTTCAAAAGTAATGCAAATATTTTCATCGTACACCAAATGTTTATGTTAAGCTTGAAAGACCTGAAATGTTGCATAGTGTTAGGGCAGTAAATACCCATACCCATATAGTAGTAGTAAATTACTTATGCAAAATTTCACAAGCGTAGGTTTCTTTAACATTGAGTTTTGAAAAGTTGAAAATCTGGTATGAATTTTTCAACGTGTTTCGAAGGGTCATTTTTCGTGCTTCATAAATTCAAATGGCGGTGTGTGGCAAAATTACTCAGTCCGATAAAAAAGATTTTGTATTGCCTAATCCTTAAGTCTTGTAGAAGCTGATACCAGTGCATTTGGCTCTTTCCTTCCATGGTGACTCTAAAGAGCATTCAAATTTGAAGACGATCCAAAGTGCAAGTTTTAGGAAGGATGCAAACAATTCTGGTCTTATTTTTTGAAACCACAAACAATTAATAGCAAACAAAATTAATTGAATTGACAACCATAAAATGGCTTTTATGACACTTATTGTCATTAGTTTTCCTAAAATTTTATTGGCTAAGCTTTTGCATTGGTAAGTGGATTCTTTCGATGAATCAAATGCACACTGTACAAAAATGAAGCATGAGCTCTCGATATTATGTTTTGCCGTTTTGAACCGTGAATTTCAAATGTAGGTAATCTGGATATTTTTTATTGATAATATACAATTTTAACCTGATCTTTCCAATAGTGAAGGTTTCAGGTCAAACTTGTATGAACTTGTGCGAATGTTTTAGCAAAAACCGCAAAAAACAGGTAGTTTTTGCAAAAAAGTTTATTGTTTGAAAAAGTGTGAGCCCGGCACAGCAAATGGTTGCCAAATTCAAATTTACCGTCCTTTTTTACCCCTAGGTCCACTAACACTTAAGTGTGCCGGGCTCGCACTTTTGAAATACAATGTCATTTATAAACTGATTCTGACATGTTGTACGGGACTGTCCATGTTTGACATACCCATAATTGCATTGTAAGGACGAGAGTGGTATTACAGGTATTGTAACTTTGATCTCGGGAATCGAAAATTTTGTTCTCCAACCCACTTTCGCTCTTAGAATGCAATTATGGGTACGTCAAACATGGACATTCCCTTATAACATGTCAGAATCGGTTTATAAATGACATTGTATTGACGTATTACAAAAGCTTGGGCATTCCGTTTTGCACCGAATCACCGATTTGGATGCCATGACTACCAAAGATGTGTACCAGGGTAGTGAGTATCCTGGTGAAGTTTCCCATGGCAACCCCTTATAGTTTTCGAGATATGGCCATCCAAAGTTGGATTTGAAAGTGAAAGAAAGTGAGGAAGGGTTACAAAAAATGCAGAATTGCTTGCAAGTTTTAGAAAACTGGTGCACTGCAAATAAACTTAAAATAAATGTTGAAAAAACTAAGGCTATGTTCTTTTATAAAGCTCGGGATTGGCAATCCCGAAGAACTTGTGCTAATGCGTCTTCGCTTAAAATTTATGGTAATGATATTGATTATATTTATAAGTTTAAATATCTTGGAATTTGGATCGACAGTATACTGTCATTTAAACATCATTATCATGCTGTAGAAAATAAAATGAACGCCGCTATTAGAAGAATGAACGGCCTAAAGAGAATGTTCTCTGAAAATGTACTAAAAGTGTTTTTATCTTCATTTGTGATATCTCTGCTTGACTATGGAATTACAATTTGGTGTGTTCAGAGTACACTGCAATTGGATAGACTACAGAATAAAATTAGCCGCTTTATTTCTGATTTTTATTACAAACCAAGAAAGAGACTCAATAATGACAGGGTTGAAATTACAAAGTTGTATGAACAGTTAGGTCTGTTAACAATAGCAGAAAGGCGTAAATATATGCTACTTAAATTTACTTATAAATTCAGAAAGAGTAAAATGTTTTCGGGGTGGTTCAAGTTGTCACCATCTGCTTCTGTAAATAGACCCAAATTTCAGACAAGTTGTTTTAACAGCATGTTATATAAAAGTTGTATTAAATGGAACTTAATAACTGAATGGAATCTGTTATTAGCAAATAGATCTGTATGTATTAACGATAAAGATGAAAACTTTGTTTTTGTGGATATTGTTAATGATCATCTATTAAGGTTGCGTAGTAAGATACATTTAAATTAACTTAAGTTTTGTTATTGGATTTTAAACATGACCTGGATTTGTTTTAAATGATAACCCACTGTTTTTTAAAAAATATTATGACCTTTGTGTCCAAACCGTCTAATTGTTGGAAATCAGCCATTGTTGTTACAAAATAGACGTTAATAAAATCAAACTCAAACTCAATTAGTAGAAGCAAGATAACTTCCACACTTTTTCTCCAAATTTTTCGAGTAAGGTGTCATTCGATAGGAAATTAAATGGAGAATCACTGACTCTTTTTAGTTTTCCAAAACTAAATTTTGTACATGTGTTTTTATCAAATTTAAATAAATTTTCTCGCAAATTTGTAGGAAAACGAGCAAATTTGCAAAAATTAAAAAAAGTCAGTCATTCTCCTTAAAATTACCTGTCGAATGACACCTCACTCGAAAAATTTTGACAAAACGTGTAGGCGCTATCTTGCTTCTACGAATTTCAAAGCAAATAAAATTTTGTAGAAGCAAGATAACTTCCAGACGTTTCGTCCAATATTAACAAGTAAGGTATCATTCGATAGGCAATTTTTGGGAGAGTGACTGACTGTTTTTTAAAAAATTTGCTTAAATCAATTTAATTGGCTAATTTAGTTGATGAAGTGGTTCAAATACGGTACCCCCTTCCAATTTGCAAAAAATGAGCAATTTTGCAAAACTAAAAAAAGTCAGTCATTCTCCTTTAAATTACCTATCGAATGACACCTCACTTGTTAAATTTGGAGAAAACGTCTAGGAGTTATCTTGCTTCTACGAATTCCAAATAATAACCCCTGCTTTGGTGTACATGGGATTGGCGGCATTTGGAAATTTCGCGAGTAGTAAACTTCGCGAGTAGCAAACTTCGTAGGTAGCAAAGTTCGCGGGTAGCAAACATTGAGTAGCAAACTTCGCAGTAGCAAACTTTGAGTAGGATTCTGCGTGCTTCCGGTATTTCAGACTTTTTAAAAGAAAGAATCCCGACGTTTCGACCATTACTTAGATCCTCATCAGGGGTTAACAATTGAACATTTTGAAAAATAATATTTTGACCAGCATTATAACAATAAGACTTATTTGAATATTTTTTGTTTGTTTAATTATAGATATAAGTTATCGGTAAATCTAACGTTTTTGACGCTCAACAGTAAACAATTTTGATGTCTCATGTCCCGCTTCATCTCACTATGTATACAATTTAAAGTTAAGTAAATAACTTTGATTTAATAACGGAATCTTTTGCTTTGTTTAATTGCAGGTTACGGCATTACGCTAATAGTGACACGTTTTCACCCAAAGATGCTGATTTGTATTTCAGAGTTTTACAGACTTTGGGAACACTAATGAACGAAATTCAGTAGAAAACAATTGTTACTGGAATGACTCTCGGTGCAATTGTTTTGCAAAGCTTTAGCGTAACTGCAGCAATCGGATTACAGCCAACTTATAATAGTTTTTCATATTATGCACTATTTGCTACTCTAATGCTATGTACTATGATAATAATGTTAGTTCTACTTGGATGTTTGGCACAGTTGTACATTAGACTCAGATGAAACATTGTACACGCTACGACTTACACTAAACGCACCATTTGGTTCCAGGCGAGATAAGATTGCATACAAATTTTTTAAAAAGGTTCTACGCATATTAAGGTCAAGTTTGACTCTTTAAACTTTGTCGACAGGGCAACACCTCTAAATTGTATTGATTTTTCAAATGAACTAACCATTCAACTTTTGCTGCTTCATAAGCAATAATTTGAGCAACAGTCTAAAGTTTGTTTTAAAATGTAATGTTATTTATTTTGTGGAAGGCATGACAAGTTTGCATTAAGCAGATATTTTTTATATCCAGCAATTATAAAATTAAATAAACTGTTGAAAATTTGTTACAAGATGATTTGCGATAAATGATGATTTTACTTAAATTGTTGATCTGTATTCTGAAGATGCTTAGCTGAGATTTGTGTGAGTCTTCTTAGTAATGTAAACTCAGTTGTAAATAAAATATTTTATTAAAAAACTGTTATCTCTTACACAGTGATTGCCTACTATGCTCTAGTGTACCACTACTTTGATTGTTGTTTATAAGAAACACCAATTTGATAGATAGAACTATGCAATATATATGTTCTTGTTTTACCAATTATGTTTAGTTTTAGTGTTGATAGATTACATTTCATTGGTAAATGGATTTTTCATATTTGGTTGGACCAGTCTGGTTACAATTTTACTACATTGCACAATTGGTTACAATTTCAGGTACAACAGAGTAAAATATTGTAATTGGAGACACATATTCAATTTTGTTTGCAAAATAAACTAAAAGTCCTGCATATTTTAGTAGATTTTAAATCACCTATACGATTTTGGCATTGACCAGCCATTCTAAAAATGGCGGAGGAGGCTTAAAATGGTCGATAAAATCTAGCGTTGTTCCAACTAAGGCTATAAGAGTTTATTTATATTACGTTATCAAGTAGTTTCTAAATTTCACGACAACGATTTCTAATAATATTTTACTGTAGAATATGTTTGATGTATCTATATGTAAAAAATACAAGAACGCCGTATGCAAATTCGTGTTATATGTATATAGATTATTTGATAGTTTCATAAGCCTAACGTATTCAATAGGCTTGAGCCTAGAACTAATATGTAGAGTTTTTAGGATGCCAGAGTGCTAGTGTAATAAGTGGAAGTAAACCGCTGGGGTTACTTGAGAATGTGCTTTATTAATGTAGGTTGTTTGCCTTAGCAAGTATACGCAGACTTGTGTATCATTACAGAGCAGAATATTGTCTGAGGTGGATCTCAGACTGACAAGAGCTAGAGATAGCTTACATCGAGATAGTTCATGGACAACAGCTAATTAGACAGACAGACAGTCGACAGATAAACCAATTGAGACTGGTTAGGAATAATCACTATTTGATTATTAGCTTTCATATTCTACACATTTCCCCCTTTCTTTTTATTCGCCAATCTCTCTGGTGGCTTGACGGCGCGCTTGGAGCGTCCTTCGGGTGCCTGGACATTCTCGGCTACTGGAGGTGGCACAGAAACTGGGCTTGGTGGCTGTGTAGAGCCGCTTCCTGTCGACTCAAAAGGCGAGGGTACTGGTGACCTTGCTTCTTGCTGCTTGGGACTTCTCACAGGAGTACCAACAGGGGTACGCTGCTGTTGCTGTCGTGCTGGACTTTTCTCTGGTGTGTCTGGTGGAGATCCTGGTAAATGATCATGGATGATGATTGTTTGCTTTTGGGTTTGCGGCTGGTCTTATGTGGTCAATATGTCTTTTCATTTTTCTGCTACCAACTTTCGCAAGATAGGTAACAGGACCCAAGGCTCCTAGTTGTTGTAGTTCCTAGTGTCCACTTTTCTTCATTTTTGGAAAACCTCTACAGGTTGATCAGGATTCAGCTGACGTTGTTTTACTCGGTGATCATAGTTGCGTTCTTGATTGGCATGAGAGGAAGCAACATTGCCTCGTATGTCTGGGTGGACCAAGTCAAGGGCAGTGCGCAACTTTCGGGACTGGAGGTGTTCTGCTGGGCTGACTCCGGTGGAGGAGTGCGGTGTGCTTCTCTAGACAAACAGAAAGCGCTGAAGCAGATTTTCAATGGACAATCCCTTCTCCCCCTTCAGTCCTTCTTTAAACGTTCGAACAAAACGCTCTGCCTCACCGTTGCTGCGGGGGTGGTATACAGAAGAAAGGATGTGCCTTATCCTGTTGCTGGACAGAAATCTTTCAAATTCCAAATTCCGTTGTCCGAAACGACCTGGTTGGGCAGACCAAAACTGGCGAACATCTCCAACATTTTTGCTTTGACAGCTGCGTATATGGTATTGTTTCCCATGGCGAACACTTCAGACCATTTGGAGTGGGCGTCAACGGCGATAGGCCACATTTTACCCAGGAACGGGCCTGATAAGTCGATGTGAAGGCGTTGTCATGGTCTCTCGGGAAACTGCCAGGGGTAGAGTGGAGCATTCGCTGGACTAGAACTAGTCTCTTGACAATGCTGACAGGACTTGGCTAGGGCTTCAATTTACGCATCAAGGTTTGGCCACCACACGTGAGAACGTGCTAAACTTTTCATCTTTACTGTGCTCAGGTGGCATGAGTGGAGCTCTTGCAGAATTTTATCCTGTAATTTGGTGGGTATGATGACCCGGATGCCCCAATGGAGGATTCCTTGGACTGATTGCAGTTCAGTGCGACGATTGAAGAAAGGCTAAAAATGAATATCTTCTATCTGCAGCTAGGTGGGCTAACCTCTTTTGTGGAACTGGAGGAATTTGGAAATGTAAGCGTCTTTACATGTAGCATTCCGTACCTCCTTTGCTGTAATCGGAAGGACTTAATCGGAAGTTGTTCAGTAGCAATGACGTTGACACTGGCATCTGTTTCAAATTTTGCAGCTGGAGCTACCACTTGGGATGTAACTTGACTGAAAACATCTCCGTTACCGTGTTCGTTCGTCTTGCGGTAAATGACCTCGTATTGAAACTGACTGAAGTAGACTGCCCAATGGTGGAGTCGTGTTGCTGCGTACGCCGGAAGTTGGGTTTTAGGACGAAAAAGCTTGAGAAGCGGTTTGGCAGCAGTCACGAGTAAAAATATTCTTCCCCACAGGAACTTGAAAATTTTTTCTCTGCCAAAGATTATGGATAACCCTTTCTTCTCTATCTGACTATACCTCCGTTGCGTTTTGATGAGGACCTTGGATGCGTAGGAGGGGGGGGCGTTTGGAACCGTCAGGAAACCGGTGAAAAACGCCATTCCGATGGCGATAGAGCTAGCGTCGCTGGCCAAACCGATTGGAAGTGATGGATCAAAGTGTGTGAGAACAAAGGAAGTGGTACACAGCTGATTCACTTTGCGGAAAGCTTCACGGCACTGTTTTGTTCATTTCCAGTGCACGTTGTGTCTGGTAAAGTTGTACAGTGCTTCACACACGCCGGAAAACTCTGGAACAAATCCCCCGTAGAAGTTACATAATCCCAAGAATGAACTCAATGACAAAACATCTCTTGACTCAGAAATCGCTAGAATGGTGTCGACCTTCTCTTTGCATGTTGCAATTCCTGCTCGCAATACTTCATGACCCAGGAATGTGACTTTATCCTTCAAAATTTCACAAATTGTCAACGTTTAATTTGTAACTAAATTTTTCATACGTTCAAATATCTCTTGTACGTTCTTCAGGTGCTAATCTTCGGTGTTGCCGGTGGTGAGGCCATCATCAATAAAGGAAGCTGTCTTTGGAATTCCCTGGAGCATCTTGTCCATGAATTCCTGGAAGATGGCTAGTGACGAAGCAATGCCCTGCGGCAGGACATTATATCTGTAAAGTCCACGGTGCGTGTTGATGACTATTAACTTCTTGTTTCTCTCGTCCAAATCCATCTGGTGGAAGGCGTTGTTGCCATCCAGCTGATTATGACGATCAGATCTTCAGGTAGAGCTAGTGGGTACTGGGTGATACAAAGTTCACAGTTAACGGTATTTTAGAAATCGCCCGAAAGGCGTACCCTTCCGTTAGGTTTTGCGACGACGACCAGTGGGGTTGCCCATTCAGTGTGTTCAACTCACTCGAGAACTCCAAGTTGCTCCATAAGATCAAACTCACGGTCGACCTTGTCTCCGAGAGCATATGGAACTTCTCTAGCTTTGAGAAATTTGGGCGTGGCGTCATCCTTCAAAATCACTTTTGCCGTAAAGTGACGGATTCTGTCTTCTGCTGTCGGAGCCTTGAAGACGTCGGAGAACTTCTGTACAAAAAGACTGTGCTGAAACTGCTACTTGACCGGACTGGAGGGGCTCCACTTGATGACACTGCGCACCCACATTTTCCCAACCGATCTTGAACTATGACATCAGATCCTTGCCAAAAAGGGAGTTGCGCTTGACTACGTGGATGCTGGCCTTCTGGCCGTTGTACTCGGTTTCGCAATCCAATTGACCAATTGGATAGAGCAGGTGCTTTGTGTAGGGACGATAGACAACGTTGCACTGGTTTAAATTTGGCTTACCAAGCTGCTTCCAAAACTCTATTGATAAAGTTGCTTTACTACAAGCCGTGTCGAACTCCATGTCATGATCAACTCCGTTGATCTTCGTTTTCATCATATTGAGCTCTTCATTTTTCTTGGCACTCTGGACCTTGGAGAATTCTACAAACTCCAAGTTGTTGGCTGAATGTGGTTTCTTCCTGCAACATCGAGCAAAGTGTCCTTTGATTCCACAGGAGCGACACTTAGCATTTTTGTGAGGGCATTCGCGAGGGGTGGTATGGTCCGTTGAACCACAGTAAGGGCAGGAACTTTTAGAATTTCCACTATTCCGTTTTCACACTGCTGCTGTTTAGAATTTTGCTGTTTCCCTTTGTTCCGTTTCTGGAACTTGGCCTTGTTGGCTTGCGTTGGAGGAGGTGGTTGAGATGACGACTGCTGACCACTCCTGACTAAGGAAGTGCCTGCCTCAGCAGCTTCCTGTGCTATCTGAATGACACTGTTCAGTTTTGTATCGTCCATTTTCGTGAAGACGGTGCGCTGGACATGTTCTGACAAAGCCCAAATATCAGCTGATTCATACGTTACGTTTGGGGGAATACGTTCACCCAAATCCCCACACTGGCAATGTAGAGCCATGAGCCTGAGCTCAGCAACATATTGGGTGACTGTCTCTCCTAGGCGTTACGCCTACACATGAACTTATATCGCTCACTTAGTACTTTTGGAGCCGGTTTGAAGTGGTCTTGAAGTGTGGTGATGAGCTGATCCAAAGTTTTGGTGGAGGGGGCGTCAGGAGCGAGAAGCGTATTAAGCAGTGTGTAGGTAGGTAGTCCAAGGGATGAAATGAAAATGGCGTGACATTGATCCTTGTCTTTTGTCAAATCCTTTGAATTGGCAGTCAAAAACGCTTTAAACTGTCCCTGTTGAAAGGCTGGTGGAGACCAATTGTCGACATGTTGAATTGTTGGATCCCCGCTGTGTTGACTGGTGAAGTAAGTTCACGTTTTACTTTTGCAGACATAAACTACAAAGTTTTTCAAAAACTGTACTAGCCACTGTATTTCACTGCATTCTGGTACAGTGGCGTTCCAAGTGGATTTGCATCGAACTACGTGCTAGCATTTAGTTAATATGAACAGTTGTTAAGTGTCGCCCCAAAAAATGCAACAAAGAGAATGCCAAAGAATTAACTCGAGCATTACCTTTCTGGTTTTTTGGTGTGCTCTCGTAGCTTGCGTTAAAATCACTCGTCGCTAATGTAGAGTTTTTAGGATGCCAGAGTGCTATATTAATAAGGGGGAGTAACCCGAAGGGGTTACTTGCAAATGTGCTTTATTAATGTAGGTTGTTTGCCTTAGTAAGTATACGCAGAGTTGTGTATCATTACAGAGCAGAATAATGTCTGAGGTGGATCTCAGACTGACAAGAGCTAGAGATAGCTTACATCGAGAGTTCATGGAAAACAGCTAATTAGACAGACAGAAAGTCGACAGATATACCAATTGAGACTGATTAGGAATAGTCACTATTTGACTAAAAGCTGGCTAGCTTTCATATTTTACATACCATAAACACAAAAAATGATCTTTGACAACATCTGAAATATAATTTGTAGATAATTTCAATGTTTAACTCTTTGATGTAATTCTGCAGATATCATTTTCAAGTTTAAAAAAATGCATTTACTAGAGTTGATTCAATCAAAAGTCATTAAAACTATCATTATTTGTAAGTAAATGTCCTGATATTTCCAACTTCCTTAAGCACAACTAAACAATATAAAAACTTCGAATTCGATCCTAAAGTAACAAAACATTTACTGTCCAGTTAGTTGCATTTAAGCAAAAATATCCAAGAGTATCAGTGTCAAATCGCGAATTTGCGTAGTAAAGAGCTATTGGACGTTTTGACGCAATCTTTTTTAGAAAAAATCTTTTTCTTGCTTGTAATTTTGAAACCTCTCTAAACCATTTCTGAATAACATCATTACTTTTTGCCAAAATTTGAGAAACTCCTGGTATTACTGCAAGCGTGACGCAGTACACTAGTGCTAACGTAGCCCAACAAGCAACATATATTTCAAATGTAAACATTTTATAACCAACAATTACAATTGAGTTCGTAAGTACAATAAAAGAAAACCAAGCTAACATCACTATTCCTAATGGATGCCTAGCTGCGTTACTGAGAAATTTTGTTAGTACTTCTAGCTGTCTGTATACAAATAGTGTACTATCCTTCAAGAGCTTTTCCCTTATGGCTTTCAAACATTGAATATATATGTGCACCACGGTCATCACTGGCAAGCAGTTTCCAATTGTTGTTCGTACTAATTCCTGCGATGACCAAAGTATTAGAAAAAATTGTAAAAAATATAGTAAGCCAGTTGAGAACCACTGGTCATACCAAGACGGAAAATGGTTCAAAGCTAGATAGTGAATAGGATTTATTCCAACGTAAAGAAACAATGGAGGGCATGCAGGTGCAGCTAACATTAAAAATGCACAAAATGTAAGCACGGTTAATCCAAGCAAGTCGTAAGGTTTTCCGTCCAGTAGATTCTGAATTTCTGAAATTATGATAAAAATGACACATTACCATAAGAACTTTAGATTTTTGTAATACTTATCGCATTTTTGTCCAGTTAAACTATTTTTCAATTATTGGCCGGTAATTTAATCGTTTCCCCAAATTTTTGAGAAAAAACGCAACATTACTGTTAAGCATCAGTTACGACCAACGACTGTTAAATAAATCTTTGTTGTATAATTTTGAGCACGTTAGTTAGTCGCATGCGATAAAGTTTTTTAGAATTTACAGATAGGCCTAACAGAGTATGCATGCAAGTCTAAAAACACACACTACCGCCTAGAGTGCATTTGTTTTCCTAAAATTTATACATTTGATATATTGGTTGTAAAAATTAATAACAATTAAATCTTGATTCAAGTAGTGTTTTTTAAACAGTGCTACATTAATAGTATTACCGCAACAAAAATGCGATTTTATTCTAAATGCATACATACCTATTTTTAGCAAAACTTTGCATTCAACAAGCAGGTCAGTTAGAGTATTTTCTGGCGCAAATTTTGGGGTTTGTTTGTTCAGTAATCTTTGTTCGTATTTAAGGAGACTGTTGTAAAATCCCAAGCACAATGGCTTAGCAAAATACCACATTGCAAGAAAGTAGATAAACACAAATGTGGAAATGAACAGGCAACCGAGGTACATAAGTATCAGTGAGTTTCCAATAGCAATTGACTTAAACACGAGGGCCTCCACCACCACGATAAAAGCACCACCAATTTGCACTAATGCAACAGTTCCAAAGAACAGCAATAACAGAATTTCTTTCATGCTGGTATTTAAAACAAATTGTTGCCGAGTAGCGTCCATATATATTGGAAGAGAGTATCCTAATACCAGGTGATAAAACTGGTTGGTGATAGCGTAAGACGTCCAAATTAGTGGTGTGCTCATGTTTAGGTTGGATCAGTTCAGACTGCAAATCTAATATTTTTGTAGAAACCTGTGAAACGTAAATGCTGATATATTATTTTTGCTGTGCGAACTGTACAGTTGCTTGTCGACTACTGCATAGGCAGTTTAATATTAGCAAAAACCCGAGTCTACAATTTACTTGCGAAATGGCTGAACCGCCCCTTTCATGTTTTTTAATATTTTTTATCAAGTAAGCAATTTATTGAAGATAGCAGGTCGATATTATTAAATAAAATTGAAAAACAAGTAGTCCTAAGTTATTGTGGAAATATAGCAGAATAATTACAACAAAAACTTAAAACTTTAAACAACAAAAAAGCAATAAGGCAGCATTAAATGCCAATCACTATGATACCTCACCACATTCTGACTTATATGAATTCGAATCGCTTCCACATAAATTGTAATTAACTTTGCATGGTAGAAGGATAATGCCCTAAAAGATTATCATACAAGAGTGAGCATGTACAAGTTGCTATGTAGTTGTGATATCTTTACAATAACAAACACACAAAAATAATAACTTAGGGGCGTATAATGTAACTTTTGGGTTAATCCGGGTTTAAACTTTTCCGGTCTAATCCAAAATTTAATCCGAATTCCGTAAATTTGGGGCTAATCCTGCGATTAAGATTAAGCGAGATTAAATTTAATCCGATTTTCAAAGGCAAGCGTAGACTGGCTTACGACCACTTCTGACCGGTCGTAAGTTTTGGCTTAACTTCAGTTTTAAGTATCGTATTGCATAACTTGAGCTAATCTTGCTCAAATAATCTTTCTAGATTAACTTGAATTTAAACCAAACTTACATTATTAGAATAATCCTAAACCGGGTTTAAACTCGACTTAAACCCAGAATTAAAGTTAGATTACCCCCGGTATACGCCCCTTAGTGTTTAAAACGATTTTGGTAAAGCAAACTAACACATAATAATAGGTCACGTGATTCTGACCCCCAAATCTGACCAACGACCTATTCTAATAAATCATAGACTTTGGAAACCAGTTAATGGTAAACCATTAGAAATGCTCGCTGCAATGACCTAGTAGTTTAGACCTCATTTAACCTGGTTTAAAACCCATTTAGGCCATCTGCAATAGGTAAAACATCTCTATAGTAGGCAATAATTGTCTAATTGACCCCAGTTTAAATATTTAGACTCAGACTCTTTTAGTCCCCAAATAGCCCAATTTTGACACCAATTATCTGATTTTGACCCCAAATAGCCTGATTTTGACTCCAAATAGCCAGATTTTGACCCCAGATAGCCTGATTTTGATAGATATCGTATTAGCATCAGAAGAGATATAGTAGTAATGGCACTATCGTATGGGATTAACGAACTAGAACCTTATTAGAAGGGGCATAATACTTTGAAAGCTATAGGAAAAATAGAATAAATGATATATTGGTATTTTATAGACTTTCAATTAAACTTTATTAAATTTGCGGGGCATTAGGGTTTTGTCCTTCTTTTATTACAACTTTACTAAATTTTTATCTTTTCAATATTAGTTTCAGTTTTACAGAGAATGGACTATTTATGCAATATTCTTGCATTTTATTGTGAAATCGGAATAAAATATTTCTTTATTACAATATGAAAACGTAAATTAGAACATTGTATTTGTTGCATTTGTACTAACAGTCTGTGTCAATTGATAGGGGCCAAACCAAAAATGTTGGATAACTTTCTCTTAAGTCTATCATATGGCCTGGTATTGCTACACATACATGCTGATAGTCTAACGACTATAATCACCAAGTTTCATAAAAATCGAACGTGCTAGAGAAAATTTAGGAAAAAATATAACATTCAGCAAAAATTTGGTGTCTCAAAACCAAGGGGCCACCATAAGGTACTAAAAGTAATTGGTGCCGTACATGCTTAGAATCAATTTTTTCAAAGAGAACGCTAAAATTAAGGGCTAACAGACTAATTTTTGGTTGTTAAAAAAGGTATCAACAAGTTTAGAATAAAACCAAAGGGAAAAATCCAAAAAACCTGCATATGGGACATATGATGTGCACGGACAAGTTTAAAATAAAATTTTAATTGGGCACGGACACATTCCTCTCCACCTATATATCACGACTCGCTTCCAAAAAATACATATTTTGTTTAAGATAGTTTGAAGTTACTTTATATTTAAACACAGATATGGGCATAGTTGAGCATCATGCAATGCAGTTTTTTACGCTGCTTTCAATGATTTCATTAGTTTTTTGTTTCAAAATGTAGTTTTTAAAATTTTTGAATTTTGGTTTAATATAGTTAATGTCAATTAAAGTTAATTCATATTCAAACACAGATATGGGCATAGTTAAGTAGCAAATAATCTAATGCAGTTTTTTACGTTGCTTTCAATGGTGCAATTAGTTTTTTGTTTCAAAATGTAGTTTTTGAAATTTTTGAATTTTACGTTTAAGTGAAATTTTATTTTTGTACATGCACATTTAATGCATTTTTTGGAAACGAGTCGTGATATATAGGTGGAAAGGAATGTGACCGTGCCCAATTAAAATTTTATTTTAACCTTGCCCGTGCACATCATATGTCCCATTTATAGGTTTTTGGGATTTTTCCCTTTGGTTTTTTTTGCTTTTTATTACATTTTTTAATTTTTTTATAAACATTTTTGTTGATTAATTAAATGGGCCATTAAAACTAACATTCAAACATTTTATTATTCATTATTTACCAATAAAATACAAAA
>CM056170.1:44006666-44040291 GCA_029691765.1 Entomobrya proxima
TGATATAGTGCACTCTCCTTGCTGCTCTTTTGTCATACCAAAATTAAATTCCCTGCGCTTCTACGGAGTGCGCTCGTTGCTCAAATATACTGACACTTCATTTGCTAATACTCGCTTTTACATTTTGCCTTGCACTTTTCCCATAAGCACAGTTGTATTATGCACATATTTCACTGCCTTCAAGAGTATAATGACCTTTAGTTCTGCAATCACGGGCTAAAACTTCCTCAAAAACAGAAATTTCTTTTCAGGCAACTGCTTTTCTTTTTGCCTTTAGCATAAAATGCTGAGGCTCACTTTCAGAATCACTGCCACTAGACATTGTGCTGATGTCTGGTTGCTTGCAAAATTGCTACTGACATAAAATGCATGAGTATGAGGTAAAGAAATGCTATGTTGGTATGCAAAGTAAGCCCTAAAATGACAAATACTCTTTTATCCCTGGAAAAATACTCACTTATCGGAGAAACTTGAATATTTTTACCTCCAGTGATAAAAAACGTTAATCCCATAGACGATTGCAGATTTTCCCAGGACGAAAAAGATTATTTCATTCAATAATGTTGTCACTTTTCTCATTGGCACCTTAAAAGATGTACAAGCCATGTAAGACTTTCTATTGAATATTGTAAATGCTGATTTGACAAAGTTTATTAAACTACTTTTTAATGTGTCATCGCATTATAACGTATTTTCACAAGGTGAACATGAAATAAAAATATATTTCAATACCACCTTTCCTCATCCATTTTATCACTTTTGCTTTTTTCTTGAAGGTCATTGAAATTTGCATGAGCACTCCAAACCATGTAGCAAAATTTGTGAGCACATTTTTGCTACCAAAACATTTTTCGTGTTTTGTTATTACTGCATCATTATTTCCCATTATTGATTTACGTGCCCTACTATAATTTAGAAATGCATTGGAAATAAAATATAAAAATATGAACTGGCCGCGCTAGCAAAAGAAATATTTACCACTTTGAAGAATCCTGTTAGCTAATTTAAGTTAAACTCGTTACATATTACATATCATTTTGATTGTGAAATGTTCAAAAATACAAGATTAAAAAGGCGGCTTGAAATAATTTAAAAGCAAATGAAATGGATTAGTGTAGTTTTAAAAACATTATAAGAGCCCAAAACTCAAACACGGAGTTCTGCTTTTCAAAAAAAATCAACATTTTTGGAAATATTCGCATAATTTACCTTGTTCATTGAAAAATTCCAAGTATTTCTTCCATTTGAAAAGTAATTTGTAATCTGTACATGTTAAATCCATTTTACATGTATTTACATCCCGCCACTCGGATAACAACAGGAAAATAGTTACGTATGAATATCTATTTATTGACTCGTTTGTCCATCCGTATGCCCAATGATGTTTTGTTTCGTAACCAAACATAAGTAAGAAGTGTAGCACTCAGAGATCACCGTAAAGAACTTGATTGTCTTCGAGAGAAACAAAATACTTGAAGCTTAATACTACAAAAGATTTGTCAGTGTGGTATGAAGATCCTTGAGTTTAAAATGAGTTCATTAAAATTGTCACAAATGTTTTGTGCAGCTAACCAAGTCGTGTGTTTGTATTTACACCAAATAGTTTAATATACAATCAAGGTGAACAAAAAACCCGGAAACTAATGTCATAAGAAGCGGATCATGATGGCGTAGATTTACTCAGAATTGGAAATACGGTATTGGTTTGACGTACTTTTCTGCAACAAATCAGAGTGTTTTCATGTAGGTTATCAGATTACTACTTGGATGAAATGGTTAAGTGGATTTACCCTTTAGCAACTAAAAGGTAAAACGAGAATCAAAACTGTTTTATCCAACACACTTCGCAAATTGTTGTGAATCTATAGTGATGTTACTGGAAAAATATGCCAAAGCTTTCTATCAACTAAATGCATATAGAAATAGGAAACCGGAAGTTTGTTTTGCAACAAACTTAGAGCTTGAGTAACAATTAGGAGAAAGTCAACTTTCTGAAAAAGTAATATCAACCAAGATATATACGCTGCAAGTGTAGCTGCAGAAGCTGAACGTGCTTTGTATTTGTTGCACCCGCTCCAGTTCGTTGTGAGAGCTACAGTTGAAAACATAAACACAAATTATTCTCTGAAAAAACAATTAAACAAAGCCATAAAACGAAAGCTAAACTTTTCTGAAGTTTTAGTGAAAATTTTGTCTCGACGATTTGTTTTATTAAGAAATATTAACAGCTTGCATCTATTTTCAGTTAAACATAAAAATAAATGACATACATAATAAATCCTTAAACTTAACCGCCTAACGCATAGGTCTCCTTAAAAGTTAACGCTTACGTAAGAGAGAGTGTATAATCCTGCAATAAAAGATTTTATTTCTTAAGCGGATCAAAAATGGAGCAGCTGTTAACCACCCAACTCAATTGTACTTCGTTTGAGTGCGCAAACGTATCTGATTTGATAAGCAATTCTTCGTATGCGTACAAGAAGCCACAGAGTATTGTGTTAATTGTCATTTACGTGCTGTTTATTTTGGTTGGACTAGTTGGCAATATCTTCCTAATCCTAGTTTTTAGCCGGGATCGCCGTGTCAGAAGGTATTTCAATATATTTAATTCTTACTAGGGATACAGGATAAAAATTTTTCAAGGCTAAAAGCCTGTAAAAATAAGGATTAGGTGAAAATAAACTTTAGCGCCCAAATATGTTTTCTGTGACTAACAACGTTCATTTAAAACTTGTTTTGTGCAACAATTTGCTTGACATTGTTGCGTACGTGGGAATGCAAATTCACAATATGATGACGTCATAATCATTCTGATTTGATATTCCTTTAATATCATAAATGCCAGTGTTGTCGTTGACTTGGGTAATATGTTTTATCAGTATAACTACGGAATCGCTAATTAGCCACAAGTTTTACATTTCAAACAGGATCAGTCAGCATTTTTTATTATTTAAAGTATTAATAAACAACATATGTCTTAATTGCAAATTTTGCTTCTTATTCATCTAGTGTGACCAACTACCTGTTTGTAAACCTCGCCGTGTCGGATTTATTGGTGACCCTAATTTGTATGCCAATGTCGGTTTTACAAGCAGCATACCCTACATGGGTTTTTGGAGAGTTGGTGTGCAAATTGAGTAACTATTTACAAGGTACGGTATGCCAAGTAGTAATTAGTAATTAATTCTTACGCTTAACTGAACTATTTTATATTTGTTAATTGCTGACCAATCAGTATATATAAATCACAGACATACAGTATTTGATAAAGTGCAAGTACTTACTGCAATACAAGCATATATGTCAATATGGCATTTTGTATACAGTTATAATTGCTTTAGATGCATGCGCAGCCAAGTCAAAAAGGAGGTTCCTCACCTGCCATATAACCGTGGGCTTTTCTGACGGTTCACACCGGGTGATAGAACTTTAGAAGCCAGATGTACCGCAAAAAACACCGTGGAAATTGGACAAACCGGACCATAGTTATGGGGGTTACAAAAAATCCTTAACATGGGGGTAAATGGGGGACTGTGCATACTTCAAACCCGATTTTCACCGTAAGGCCACACGTTTACAGGTAAACCAACAAATTGGTCTGATACTAGAAACTTCGGAAATATTTTTAAAACCTTAATCTCTATGGTGTTATCTCGTATTTTTTAATACATTGATTTTGAAAATTGTGAAAAAATGACACTGCACATTGGTAAATTTCACCTTATCAGGCGGCATGAAGGAACAAATAAGGTGGTTTCAGTGAAATCTAGTATGATGGTTTACCTGTAAACGTGTGCCTTTAAGGTGAAAATCGGGTTTGAAATTTGCATAGTCCCCATTTACCCCCATGTTAAGCATTTTTTGCAACCCCCATAACTTTGGCCTGGTTTGTTCACTTTCCATCGGGTTTATGTAATACATCCAGCTTCTAAAGTTCTATCAGTAGAGGTGAACTTCAAGAAAAGCCCACGGTTATATGGGGAGTGAGAAACCTCCTTTTTATTATTGCTAATAATGGTTTCCTCTGGTGAGATTTTTTGCAAAAACGGTTGTCATGACAACATTACATTGTTGGCAAAAATGCATTTAAGAATAGTTTTACCCGAAGTCCAGTGGAATATTGCATAAAGTTTCAATATTTCTTTCTACATGGAAAGCTTGTAGTTTCGGTGTGCTTTTCCATGATAGTAGCTATCATGTACATATTACTTTAATTATGGATATATTTACTTTGGACTGAGGATAATGATGAATACTTGACTTCTTTAATTTTTGTAAATGTTTGTGGAACGTTCCATTTTCGGTGCGAATGTGCGATCTTATTCCAATTTACTGTATTGAATATTTTAGTGCATCCGGTTGGAGTTGGAATTCTAATCCAAAGTTACGGTATATAAGCAGCTAGCAAATTGTGTAATATTATTAGTCTTCATGACGGTATTCAACTAACCAGAGCAAGTCCAAAAACTCTCAAGCTTAGACATTAGAGAAGAATCGGGTCTACTGAACAGAGAGACTTTTGTCTATTCCGCAAAGCAACCGCTTTTTGTCTATTCTAGGGGGAAAAGTTGAAATTCCTAAAATTTATTGGAATCGTTTGCTATTTATTTTCATCGTCTGGAATAGTTCACCCAGCATTCAACTGCATTTGGTGCTCCCGAAGCTGTCTCACATTAGTGAGGGGTTCTTTGGTAGATATTCTTCCCATTTTATGTTCCAAGTTTGGAGACAAACGCTTTGCAAAGTTTTGGTTAATTTTAAGAACCAAATTTTGATAATACACATTGCATATGGAGCACAAACTGATTCTCATTTAATTTTTTTAAGCTGGTCATATACATGAGATACTAATATACATAATTGAAAGCATGATACGATGTCGTTCATTTATTTCACAAATCAGAAAAATGTAAATTATACAAAATATGATTGCTTTTCTGACCAAAAACTCGTTTAAGAATTTGTAAATAATCAGAAATTACTTTTAATAATTTTTGTGATCAAATTTTTCCTGTAGGCGTTGCAGTAAGCTCTGGAGTTTTTACAATTACGACATTGAGTTTGAACCGATGTATGACCATTCAACATCCTATGAGACAAAAGATCATAAACCGCCAGCGAGTAAAAATGGTAACTAATTGCGTATCGCAGCAAGATTGTTATGTTTGCCACGTTATGTTTTGAAATTTGGTTATATCTTTTGGCACATAACTTTGAATACATTTATATCCAGTCCACCCTAAGTATTATGTATTGTGTTTCTCCAACCTGGAATTATGAAGTCTTATATCCGATGATTGATATTAAAAGCCAACGGAAGTTAAAATATAACGACAAATTGTATTTAGATTATTTACTTACAATAACATATGACTTTGAAATCACCAGTTTGCACATAAATAAAAAATCACAAGATTTTAATACATACATATACAGTTGCAGGAAAGGAAAGAATACCCTAAAAAACGAGCTACGGACGACAGAAAAACGTCATAATTCTGTGTTGCACGCAGTTGCAATCAGCTGAAACAAGTATCGATGTGCAAGTATCGTATACATATACTTGAGAAGCTTTCGTTCCGGTCGTCCGGCCTGTCCGGCATTTGCTCCATCCATTCTGTTTATCTCCGAAATGGCTTTACAGATTTCCTCCAAATTTGGTACATAGACAATAGAGGTACAAACGATGAACACTAGGGAGTTTGAGCTCAGTAGGTCAATTCTGTTTCAAAGGTCCCAACGATTTTGAAGTTTTATAATTAAACCCATAATGCGTGATGCAGGATTTTAGGTCAGTTTTTGACCAAAATAACAAACAGACGTCAGATTTGCTATTTTGGTCAAAAACTGACCTAAAATCCTGCATCACACAATATCAGTAACTCTTAATTGAAGGATTGACTGTTAAGGGCCTGTTTCAGGTTCTTAGAATTTGAATTTTAACAAATAGACGTGAGATTTGTATTTATGTGTCAAACTAGCAACACTGAGCCTTGGATTTAATTATGCAATCCCTGAACGAAACATCAAGACTGCTACACTTGAAACAATAATGTGTGTTGAAAAAACTTTGACAGAAATATCTGAACAAGAAATTGATAGCGCTACAAAGGACACGGTCAAAAACGAAGTTTCACATGCACTTGCCACTTTTTTTCAATAGCAGGATGAACATCCCTGGATGGGTTTCCTCATCGATTAAGAGTCTCAAGAGTGATCCGAACATCGTTATCACAAAGGCGGACAAAAGCAACACCACAGTAATATTAGATCGTTCGGAAAATGACTCCGAAATGTCTGCAATTATTGATGAAGGTCCATATGAGGAATTGAACACTAATCCTATAGGCGAATACCAAAAACGAATAAAGCAAAAACTTCTGGATCTGCACAAAGAGAAGAAAATAAACAAAGATACATACGTCCATATCAGACCTGACACCGAAAAATGCCCGATTTTGTATGGACAACCTAAAATCCACAAAGATGGGATGCCAATGCGACCAATTGTGGACTACCGATACACTCCTGGATATTCCCTTAGTATTTTCCTTAAACCAATTATCCAGTCAACAACATCAGATCACAAATATACACTAAAAAACTCTTACGAATTTGTGGAACAAGTCAGTGATTTGGACATGGGGCAGATGGATACAATGGTGTCCTATGATGTCGTATCCTTATTTACTAATGTACCTGTAGATCTTGCCATTTAATATGCATTAGAACGTCTGCAGAAAACAAACAAATGGAAGATAATGGCAGACAATCTTACCCTTGAACATATAGCTGCCCTCTTAAAAATCGTAACAGAAAACTATATTGTGTGGAGAGGAAGATTCTTCAGACAGACAAAGGGAACTCCAATGGGAAGTCCTCTGTCTCCAGTACTAGCTGAAGTATTTCTACAGACCATGGAAATACAAATAGTCCCTACAATTCCCTACATTAAAATATGGGTACGGATGGTGGATGACATTTTTGCAGTAGTCAGAAAGAGGAAAGAAGGGGAAATCCAAAATGCCATTAATAGCATTCACGTAGATATTCAATTTACAATTGAACACGAAGAAAACAACACGCTAAATTTTCTGGATGTAACTCTAACTCGCAAACCTGATGGCACTGTGGGCATAAAAGTATTCCGAAAACCTACTAGCAGTAATAGATACTTGGATTGGTCATCCCACCACCATCGTAGCCAGAAGATCAGCGTTATAGACTCACAAACAATTAGAACTAAACGGATTTGCGATGATGATTCCCTAAACGACGAATTGAAACTAGTGGAATCAATTTTGATTGCTAATGGCTATCCACGAAAAACTGTAGTAAACAGAATGGAAGAAATCCTTCTACGTCCACCCAAACCATCGCAGACCCCACAAGGCAATGTATTAGCTCCACAACCGAAGTGGTGCGCTATACCATTCATTGGCCCAGTAACATATCAGGTTGCAGACATTTTAGGTAAACACCTGGACAGGGACCTCGGATACTTCACAGGACCAAAGTTATCCAGAATGCTTAACAATTTCAAAGACAAGCCACCTTTAATACAAGCAGGAGTTTACAAAATTCCTTGTGACTGTGGAAATTGCTACGTTGGAGAAACTAAGGATTTGGAAAGGAGAACGAATGAGCATTCTGCAGACATCAGAAATAATCATGTCGTTCAGTCAACACTCGCCCAACACTTAGAAGAGAATCCTGGACACAACTTTGACATAGACTCCACAACCTTACTTTGTCATGAAGCACGCTGGTTTTAGAGAGCCTTCAAAGAGGCGATTTTTATTCAAAAGAATCCCCAAAACATCAACAGAAACACCGGACTCGAAATAGGCTCATGGATACCAATGGCATTAGACTTAATTTAAAAAATCAATTATTGTTACGTTTCATAAATACTTGCAATAGTCCCTGTATTTCGTTATTTCTTGTCATTTCTCTTGAAAAAGTTCACGGAAAGTGTACGAAAGCTTGAGATTACATTAAAAGCAACCTCTTTAGCCAAAAATGAATCCTACTAATATATTTTATTTTATCTTGGCTTCCATACAGCGTCGCCACCTTAATATTGGAGCTTAGCTCTAGTGTCGAACATCACTCAAAATTTAATTACCACAAGGAAAACCAATTTGAAACTGGTGTTAATAATATTATTCCATTTACCTTGCTACCTGTTCATTTCAATTCCGCTTTAAACCCACTACTCTATTTTATGCTGAGTAAGAAATTTCGAGAAAGTGGGTTCAAATTGCTTGAACGTTGTTTTAGAACTCCTTGTGTAAGACAGCAACCAAGGGTATGAATAACACAAACAAGGCTAGTTTAAGGATATAGTTTTTATACAATGTACAATTTAATTAATTAAAATAATTTTTCAAAAGGTTCGCGTGACTTTTCGTCCTTATCCGAATTCCATCCAGCCCAATGGAGCTAACCACAGGGAAGCTGCAAGTCCTCCAAATCAGCCAAGCAGATTACAGAGAAGAAATGACGTTGCATTTTAAATATTCCAATATCCACTGGCCACCAAGGCTTACCAACTTACGTTTACTGCCATTCCTCTCAGTATCCCTATTTTGCCACTAGAAGAGTTTAAATTTTTACAAGTTGGTACATGCACTACGTAATGTGGTTTGAGGTTTGAATGTAATGTAATAATGACGCAACATGATTTTTAATTCACCTTGCTTTGAATTGAATGGTTTAATCGCTGGTTTTTACAAATAGAGAAACGAGAAACTCAAATAGTTAATTAAACGGTTAATTATATTCAAGGATAAATTAGAATACTAAAAAATATGCGACATGAAGACGTTTGCAAACACATTTCTAAATTACAGCAGTTTTACATACAAAGAACCTCATGGAGCAGGAGTACCATAAGCTGGAGCTGGATGCAGTGTAAAATTTTCCTCAACAGCTGGATCTTGTTTGTGCACATATTTATTATAAAATACGTTTGATTAAATGGCAATCCCCATCAGGGAAAAAATTACATTTGGTGCATTCAATAAATAAGTAGCGTAACTAATTCAATGAATATTAAAATATAATACGGCAGCCAAGGATCCAAATATAAAAGGAAAAATACCATCAGCCTAGATAGATATGATGTGCAAGTTAATTTTGTCAAGAAATAATGTCACATTTCAGGGAGGATTAACCACCCTGGCATTTTTAGGCTGATCAAGGCATAATTTTTAGCAGTTTATTAGCTCGCTGCTTCAGCAAAAAAGCTATTTAAGATATCGTTGTCAGTTTGTCTGTCTGTCCGTCCGTCTGTCCTCTTTATTTTAGGCTCTAAATGGGCTCTAAACCAGCAAAATGGGCTCTAAACCAGCAAAATGGGCTCTAAACCAGCAAAATGGGCTCTAAACCAGCAAAATGGGCTCCAAACCAGCAAAAGTGGCTCTAAACTAGCAAAATGGGCTCTAAACCAGCAAAATGGGCCCTAAACCAGCAAAATGGGCTCTAAACTAGCAAAATGGGCTCTAAACCAGCAAAATGGGCTCTAAACCAGCAAAATGGGCTCTAAACCAGCAAAATGGGCTCTAAACCAGCAAAATGGGCTCTAAACCAGCAAAATGGGCTCTAAACCAGCAAAATGGGCTCTAAACCAGCAAAATGGGCTCTAAACCAGCAAAATGGGCTCAAAACCAGCAAAATGGGCTCTAAACCAGCAAAATTGGTTCAAAATTAGGGTAAATGGGCTCTATTCCAGGCAAAATGGGATTTAAGGAAGCCCAGGTGGGCTTACATCAGCCAGAATGGGCTATTATTAGCTCGCTGCTTTAGCAGAGGAGCTTATTAGGATATCGTTGTCCGTGTGTCCGTGTGTCCGTGTGTCTGTGTGTCCGTCCACTTTATTTTTGGGGGGGCCCTAAACCAGGCTAAATGGGATCTAAACCAGGCTAATTGGGGTCTAAACCAGGCTAAATGGGGTCTCAACCAGGCTAAATGGGGTCTAAACCAGGCTAAATGGGATCTAAACCAGGCTAATTGGGGTCTAAACCAGGCTAAATGGGGTCTCAACCAGGCTAAATGGGGTCTAAACCAGGCTAATTAGGGTCTAAACCAGGCTGAATGGGATCTTAACCAGGGTAAATGGGCTCTAAACCAGGGTAAATGGGCCCTAAACCGGAGTAAATGGGCTCTAAACCAGGTTAAATGGGCTCTAAACCAGGGTAAATGGGCCCTAAACCGGAGTAAATGGGCTCTAAACCAGGGTAAATGGGCTCTAAACCAGGGTAAATGGGCTCTAAACCAGGGTAAATGGGCTCTAAACCAGGGTAAATGGGCTCTAAACCAGGGTAAATGGGCTCTAAACCAGGGTAAATGGGCTCTAAACCAGGGTAAATGGGCTCTAAACCAGGGTAAATGGGCTCTAAACCAGGGCAAATGGGCTCTAAACCAGGGTAAATGGGCTCTAAACCAGGGTAAATGGGCTCTAAACCAGGGTAAATGGGCTCTAAACCAGGGTAAATGGGCTCTAAACCAGGGTAAATGGGCTCTAAACCAGGGTAAATGGGCTCTAAACCAGGGTAAATGGGCTCTAAACCAGGGCAAATGGGCTCTAAACTAGCATATATAGGCTCTAAACCTGCATTTACCTACACTGTCGGAGGACTGGCTCTTAGAAGCGATTTCCAGACCGCGCCACGTCGATACGTTTGTGAATTGGTCGCATGAAGTTGTATGGACTTAATCAAGGTGTGCAGATGTAAATACATATACCATGTAAAAAATATGGAAAAAACATGTAATTACATGTAAAAAAGAAAGGAATTTGGAAAAACCATCATGGAAAAAACATGGAAAAAAGATTTTTCTTTAGAAAATTGGTTAAATGCATAAGTTAATGTACCATTAAGTTAATTATTGTGTTAAAACTGAACTAAATACACAATAAACCAGCATTTCTAGAGAGTTTTACCATGCTTCAGCTTTCAATGTGTGAGGTGGCTACTGTAAAGTAGCCATTTTGACTCTATCATACTGATTTTTTCCATTATATTTCCATTTACATTTTTACATGTTTTTTACATATTTACATGTAAAAATTCCTTAAATACATGGAAGAACACACTCCTTGGACTTAATCAATAATAAAACTGACAATGCTGGTTTAAGTTAATTCAACATTTGCAAACTTTGAGAAATAAATTCCGATTCGCGTAAGTGGTAGCAAGAATGCATAGTACTCTTCTTTGCTTATATTTTGATTTTGCTGTTGATTGGTCATGACCTTCCATCTGATTGCTGGCAGCACTCTGCGTTGTTTTTACATAAATCCCATTTCCCATAATGCCGTTCTTAATGTACTTTTTGTCGCACCTGATCGAATATGTACATAATTGTTTTCCGCAAGTGTTTATGTTCCAGAAAACGTTAAAATGGCGTCACAAGTTTTAAGAAAAATCTGCCAATTGTATCCTTTTAACAACTCATTGTCGACAGAAGTCAATGTACCATATTTCAACACAACAGATTGAATTGCTTTCATTTGCAAGGCATTGTAACGATGAAAATTGCTTTTCCATTTGGCAAGAAAAAACTGGGTTTTAACTTGTTGACGCTTTACGGCAACTTTTCCATTTTCCAGCATCGCACACAAATTTGATAACAAAAAGTACACAACAGCAAGCCCAATCCAAAATCCAATAAGAAAGGTGATATAAATAAGATAACCTAACTCTTTCGCCGAACTGCGTACAACTAGCCAAGCCATTACTACCAACATCCAAAACACGGCTGTGAGGACAACACATATTATACGGTTAAGAGCTTGCTGCACTATTAACATTGCAATTCGAAAACTGTTAAAATAATACACAAATGTTGAGGTGGAATGTATTTCGTTTAAAAACAGTTCAACAGCCTTTTTGATTCTGGACATGTATATTAGAACAAAAATAACGAAAAAAGATACGACACGAGTACTTTCAAAACATATACTAAACACTACAAACATACGTATACTAGTTAATAAATAAGCTGTTACAGGATTGACGTTATTGTAGGAGCGCAAATATTGCTCAGAAAAAAAGTACAATATATCCAAGCTCGAGAAATAGCATCCAAGCGGTATAACCCAGGCTACTAATGCACATCCCGAAGTGACTCCAAATTTTAAATAAATTTTTATATACTCAAAGGTTGAGCACAAGTGGCTTCGACTCTCCAATTTTTTAAGCGTACAGGAAAGTTTTAGCAAGGCGTTAAATCCATGAATGAGGTCATTGTCATTTGCTATCTTGTATCCAAGTGATAGTGCAATAGCAGCAATACCAACAAACAGAAATAATACTTTATTTCCAATAAAACAATCAACAAGAGGAAATACTGTATTGTATTTAAAGCATCCCACTAAATTTGCAATTCCAAAAAACACAAGAAACACGTAAATTGCATTACTTGGAACGGTTTTTAGGACAGGAAGGTTCCAGTCAAGCTTGGAATATTCCGCATTCCACTTTAATGTTAAAGGCCAAACAAAACAAAACAGAAGCTTGTGTAACTTAATCGCGTTTATTTCACTGGTACAAAGTGTAGTAGATGGATGTTGAACGGTTGCCGGGTAAACTTTGATGAACAGGGATTTAGTTATTAAAGACGACATTGTATTAAACTTGGAAAGATAGATGTATGCCCGAATTTCTTCCGTTTGCTATAGGCAGCCAGCTACGACTAAGGTATTTTTCCACCGTGGCACATAGAACTCACGTTTTTGTTCTTTTGCTTCATGAAGTAATAAAGCAGGCAACATGCCCACATGTAACAAAGTAGCGAAAGTCGAAGCAATAGTTTCGTGCCAGACAAAAAATTAAAACGTAAAAAGACGCATTTTTGAAAAACAAAAGATCGGTAATTCAAAAAAGTTGAAGGAATAGTTCTGTGCCAGACATAAAATTAAAACGTAAAAAGACGTTGACTTGACCAACAAAAGACGTTGGTAACTTTTTAAAAAGTTGAAGAAATAGTTCCGTGCCAGACATAAATTAAAGACGTAAGACGTAAAATGTAGCATATTTGACGTACAAAAGATGTTGGTAATTTCAAAAAAGTTAAACTAATAGTTTCATGTCATCAATAAAATTGAAACGTAAAACGTAGTATTTTGACCAAGGAAAGACGTCGGTAATTTCAAAACAGTTAAAGTAATAGTTTCATGCCATCAATAAAATTGTAACGTAAAATGTAGTATTCTTTACCAACAAAAGATGTTGATAACTTCAAAAAAGTTAAAGTAATAGTTTCTTGCCAACAATAAAATTGAAACGTTATATGTAGTATTCTTGACCAACGAAAGACGTTGATAACTTTTTTTAAATAAGTTGAAACAATAGTTCTGTGCTGGTATTATATTTAAAGCCAAATACGTAGTATCCTAACGTTGTTATAGTAGTGAGAGAGCTAATGTGATCTATGACCTCATAACGTCTGACCTCATTGACCTAGTGACCTGAAATTTTGGCCACAGCTGCGCATTAACATGGCACATGTTTATGCCAAGTTTCGTTGAAATCGGTTGAACCGTTACGGAGATATCGCACGGACAGACGGACAGACGGACAGGTTGCGCCAATTTAATAAGTAGCTTTCGCTACTTAATAATAACCAGGAAATCTATACAACGAGAGTAAAACTATAGTTACGTTGTAAAACAAATGAGCTTACGAGCCATGGTAAGAATAATCTGAAATTGATATTTTTATCGAGTATTGAGTTTCATAAACTTGTGTATTGACTTCAGAAAATCAATGATTGTTAAAATAGCGTGGTTAAAGAAAGCACACGCAATCTAACTTTTTCTGATTTGTATATGAGCCTTTTTATCAAAATCTGAAAACTTTTTTCTGACCCCTCAGTATTGTCCCAAAATTGGTAGGCAAGTTCGACATTATTACTATATTACAAATTTAAAGTGTTCGCCCGCTATGAGTTGCGAGTGACCAAAAATCACAAATTTTTGTTTTCAATTTGTAATTAACGAAACTTAAGGAGCTTATACACAACTAAAAGAAGTATCTTTTTTGCAAAAAATTACATTTTTGTCTACACTTTAGAAAAAATGGCATGACATTTTCCACGAAATCTACGGATTTTTTGAAAATAAATTATACTTTTGAGCGCATATAAAATTACATTTTCCGGATATAACAAGTTATATCCGGAAATAATCACAATGTATTAAGCTCAATTCTATACTTTCAGATTTTCAAAATTATGATCTGGAAAAAAGGTATCCCAAACTTTGTAAAATTTGTCACTTTTTCGAAATTCGACGGTGTTGAGCATAAGTGTCAGCCAAAGCTACAGCTTTCAAACAATCATACTGCAACTGATATCAAAGAAACTGCCAGTTATGTCGCATATTATGCACATTTTGTTGAATTGATTAGTTGATTGTTGGTCATGCAATGGGTAGTACAAGCCAAGCATATCCTCTAAACTTAAACCGGGAATTTAAGCTTTTGTCGATATCTCGTCATTGAAAACGAATTTTTACAAGCAGTTTGTTGCGATGTTTCAGCAAGATGCTATTGTAGGTGAACATCATAAATTTGTGACCTTTTGAATTACAGCCATAAATGGACGCGTGCAAAAGTAAAAAAATATTTCTAAAAAATTCATAAAAATTTCAGTAAAAAGTTTTATGTGAAAAATTGAAAATATGAAAAGTCAAAATTTTTGCATCATTGATTTGGGATCGTCCATATATTACGTTATCAAAAAAAATCCGATTTTTGGACCCACCTACCCACCTTGTTATTATATGTTATCATTTTAAAAAGGACCCACCTACCCCCACATGATCATATTTTAAGTAACAGCAAACAAGTAATTACCGTACGTGTTAATCCTTCCAGATACAGAGAAAATCTAGCTTTTTAGCTAAATATACAATATACTTGCATACATACATTATAATTCTGCGTAAAATAGAAATTTTATGTCATGAAAGCTTTTGAATAGATTCATTGAGCAAAAATGACATTCAAAATTTGGCACGACCCTCGTAACTTTTCCTTTAATTTGCAAAAAAGTCTTTTAGTAGCTTGAGTCTCTCAAAGAGAGGAATCACCTGACTAAATATTTTTTCACGAAATGAATCTATAACGTTTCATCCACATACACTACTCGTAAACCTCTTTTAATTCATAAAGTGATAAGTAACAATTAGTTTGTAGGTAGTATCATAAAACATGGATCAATGATATCCCTACTTGTTTGTAACCACGTAAAATATGGATTGTCAGTTTGACTGATCTGCAATAAAGAATCATGAATGAATGAATGAATGAATGAATGGATATTGTTTGTGAAGAGAAAACATTACGCAATGTTGTTAGTGGGATGTTGCATGTATATTATATACGAATACTTGTAGACATTCTGCGGGTTTAATATGTACACGCTCATTTAAGTTGTTAGGTAAAAGTTTATTTTTGATAACGTTATAAATTTCCTACCCACCCACCTATGTTATCATATGTTATCATTTTGAAAGTGACCCACCCAGGTATCCTGATAACGTAATATATAGATGAGCATTAACTCATATATTCACTCAACTCCACAGAAAAATATCATCCCAAAAGCTTTTCAGTTCTGAGAAATTTAACATTGTTTACGGTGAAACCGGTAAACATGTTTTCGTAATTACTGACGCCATACTTGGTTTGGAGGGCTGTAACTTGGCATAGACCCTTTCCTTGAAATCCAATACGAATCCATTCGTATCTATACGAATGCGCTTAAAGTTTAAAAATTTGAAAAAGTTGATTTTTGGGTGGTCCCCACCGCAAAAAGTTACTCTTTACCAATACAATCAACGCTCATTTTTGTAGCAATAGTGGAATGTGCTGCTTTGTTACAACCAAGACTCAAACTTGAGGCAAACATGGTACAATTTATTGTGTTTACTTATTTTGTTACTCTTGATTATACCATGATTTATATGTTAGCATATAACCTGGACGGCTTTGCTCAATAAGTGGTCAAATTAAAGAAGAGTTGAAACAAGTTTTAAATAGGGTCAAGTGTAATACAGAAGTCCAACAAGTGAGAATGAGTGCTATTTGGAATATTTGGAATAGAAATAGTAGAAATTTGGGTTTATTTAATTTAATAATTGGCAATTAAAAATGATTAGTCCAAAAGAGGAGAACCTTCAACTGCAACTGTTTCTTCGTAAAAACTATCGAACTATAAGTAGGCGTAAAAACCTGAAATCTGTAACTCTACAATAAAGCACGAACTTGTCTATGTGAGTTCAGTGCGGGACAGACGATGGAGATGGCCAGGTAGTGGCTTGCCTCTTTGTGGGAGTCCCTGAATTTGGGATTTCTAGTAGGATCTAGTAGGGAATCCTGTATTGGATTGCCCTATTTCTTGAAAACCCGGACTGAGCTAAAATTTACATTATACGCCCCTATAAGCTTAAGGTAATAGAAAGATGTATAACGGGAAAGAAGTCTCTACAAATTACACTTGGTGGTGGAAACATTCACGATAGATGCACAGCGTTGAACCCTTTAGAATTTTTGATTGATCAGACACTGTCCGTACTAATTATTCTTCAAACGTAAAAGCTGCTTTAGCAAGATTTGTATGAATATTTGTATTAATCTGTTTGTAAAAAGTACCCCACTAAAACTTTTATTACAGTATTGTATCATGGTATGGTATTTAGCGGGTGTTCTGCTCGGATTATGAAAGTAGCTTCTAGTCCACGTATTTGGTTAATGGTGTTGGATATGATGATGGTGAGGTGGTGATGTCTAAGCTAGTATGGTCCCACACGGGTTGGGGTGATGTGGAGGATGCGATGAAATGATCAATGTCAAACAGTTAAAAACGATGATAAAACGTGAGGTTGATCAATGATGATGCTTGGGTAACAAACAGTAAATCGTAGGGTGCCTTGGACTTCTCAAATGCGCCACCGGAGGTGGTGAAAGAAATGTACTGAACACAGAGCAGGTTTAGTTCAAATACTGAAGAAAAACTTGGTTTATTTTACAAGGCAAAAATGGTAAACTGACGCCGCAGCGTAAAAAAGGTAAGTCGACGAAACGAGTGGCAAATAAGAAGTGAAGAGAAAAATGTTAAACACTTGACCAAGAAAACTTCAGTAGACCCAAGCTTCGAGAATAATCTTTGACGAAAATAGGTCGCACGTAGACGGAAAATTACAGATAACAAATGACAATGAACTTTACAGGGACTTGGCATTGTATTGATTTGAGCACAAGAGTCAAAATACATTGGTTAGAACATGCAAAAAATACACTAGTCAGATACATTAAAATTGAGAAAGAGTCGGTACATAAAATAACATGTGATCATTTCGTGAGAAGACGAAGCAGGGCGAGAGCTCCACATCGCCTGCAGGCTGGCTTTAGTTGGTAGACGTGACAGTAGAGGCTGCTATACAGATTGAGTAGGCTGGCTGCTGGCAGGCGGTGAGACCTCTTGATGCTGGCTAATGATAGTGCAGGCGGTTAGACCGCCTGTGACAATGTTGCATTCAACTTCATTGAAACATACGTTTCAACACCTAATTTGTGAAGTATGGAAATATTACATCAAAATTGTAAAACGCAATTAGTGTACGCCTTCAGTTAAAAAATAACCTAAAATTTTAGCTCGATTTTACGAATTTAAATATTAAAATCAATGCAATAATTTAAATGTTCAATGCAACTTTTTTAATGAACCATAAAAATAAAATAAAAAAGTTAAAATGAGGAAAAACAAATGTTTTTTAGGGTCGACTGAAATATTCCCAAAATATTTTTGAGTTCTAAGCATTTTTTGTTTCAGCAGGTAGCGACTAGAGTTGCTAATGTAAAGCAAAAAACACGATGTATTGCATAGTATAAGAGAAGTCAACAAATTTGAAAGATCCAATAAATCGATCCAATTGAGTGAGCCACGTATTTTACATGATCAAGTATCGGTTTATTTTTTATATATTGTATTAGTCAAAGACATAATTGCAAATTCTTCAGTTTTATGCATGATATCATCAAGAGCAAAAGTCAACTCACGTAGCTACTTCAATGCTCTTGAAGTAATTTCATACTTTCAGCATTAAAGTGAGAGTAGCGGTTTGTTTATGAAGCCACGCTTTCATGAATCCAATCCACAAAGTGGGATACTCTTGTGAAAACCTCGGGAATATCCGGATGTCCACAATCTAGAGTAATCATAAATTGCACATAAATTGTGAATTATATAAATGCAAATAAAAAGCTTTCTTCAATTTGAATTGAATTTGAATATTTTACCTATGCTAAATGATGCTATATTCCCGCTAAATAGCCGTCTTCATTTCTTACCGGTCCACCACTATCCCCCTGACATGTACTAATTGCTCCCGTTGGCTCTCAAGCATAAATGTGACTAGCAATTATTTTTGGCTGCAGTCCAACATTATTATCCCAGGCCAGTTGACACTGTTCATTACCAACAGTATAGGAACTTCCACGTATTGGAGCAAGTTTGGAGCTGGTCCGCCATTGGACAAACGTCCCCAACCGGAAACTGTAACATTGCTAGTAGTATTTTGTCCTTGTTCAGAAAGTGGAATCCATTGCACGTTTTGATTTAAAGTATATGAAGCATTGAAAAACAAGATGGCAACATCGTTCCAACTTTCTCCTGAGGTGACATAACCTGGATGCTTCTGAATCTTAACCAATTAAGGAGTCTGTTCTAGTCCGGATTCTACTTCTGTGTCCAATTTCCCAGTGACGAGCTGTGTATAGTATTCGTCGCGCTGTAGAGACAGTAAGCTCCTGAAATACCTACTTGAACGCCAGCAAGTTCCACCAGAGATGCTCCACAAATGGGAAAATTTCTGTACAAAATGGATAGCTGATAGGGAAACTGACCTTGACCAGCAGGTTGGCCGCCAACAATTAGCGGATTTTGTTGGCGGGCAGTACCTCTGGCGATAACTGGAAAGTATACAATTTTTAAAGTTGAATGAAAACTACAATATCTTGAAATTAAAAAACACAATTACCTGCATTCCGGCATTCCGCCAGCCAGCAAACGCTAAAGCAAATAAAAGCAGAACTAAGAGCTTCATTTTTGACAAATGTATTGGTAGAGTTTTATTTGGTGAGTTTGTCTGGTTATCTTGTGTTTTGTATTGATTGAGTGACACTTACTGAAATTTTGTGCAGAGATCGGGTTGTATATACTGGCATGATTGACGTTAAAATGTATTGATAAGACGTAACACATTCAGAAGTGAACATACTTTGCAATCTAATTACGCATGATAATTCAGACGCAGCTGGGCTTGTGCGCAAAATGACTATGATAAGTGCATATTGTTACTCGTCATTCTATGATGGATTGATGTCAATATATTGCATGTCAGCACTACAATACATACTTTTGTATTAGTCATCGCATGTATGCAACGTGAGAATGAAGTGATACAACCAGCACAACGCTAAAAAGGTCTTAAACCGTAATACACGTATATAAATAGTATAACACACGGAACTAATGTAACTATTGGTAATATTATGTATATATTATCTCATCACTGCAAAGGAAGGAAAACTCTATATTACGTAAATGGGAACTTTCGGTTCTATCCCAGACTAAATCGGTTCTATCCCAGACTAAATCGGTTCTATCCCAGACTAAATCGGTTCTGGACCAGGCTAAATCGGTTCTTAATTAAATGCTCTAAATGGGCTATTGCTAACTAATAGTTCAAGGGTTGTATTCATATTATCGTCTTTAGCAGCGAGCCTTTTTAATGGTTTACCATGGATGTTTAACTATTTTACCTATTTTAGATGGGCTAAATGACCTTTAAACGAAGCTAAGTTGCTCGGGACATTTCTTCTTAACTTGTTGTATTACTAAAATCTGTATACGTGTAAGATTTATATGTTTTTAGCAGCAAGCATTTTTATGGTTTCCCATTAACTGGTTGACTGATCTTTTAGCTGCTTGTACTTGTCATCACCTTTTTGTAATCAGCTTTGAAAATGGTTTCAAAAAATGAAATGGGTTGTAAATCCAAACTTTGAATGTTAAGTATCGGTGTGTAAGGAAGTAGTTACGTTCGGTGGCTTTTTATGAAAACTAAACGTATTGTAATTATATATTGTAGGGGTATTTTATAAAGTTCGTTTTGCTTATGTGGCTTCAATAGTATTTTAAAAGGCATGCTAACTAATACAGGGCTTTTATTAAGCAATGACAAAAACAAACCAATTTTAGAAGATTTATCGAAGAGTTACTTACAGTAGGAGTTTTAAAAGAACATTTTTAGATGACTGATATTTTTAAGGAAGGTTAGAACGTAAGTTTAGTGTTTAGTTATCTAGAATCTAAACCATTTTCATTCCATAACATAGTATGTAATTGTACGCACGAAATATTTCTCAACGACTAAACTGATAGCAACATGTGCAAAAGATCCTACCTACCTACTAAATTACATAAATTGCTAGTTGGTTTAGACAATTTATCAAAGGTTAGTTGATTTTGTAAATGTACACAAAATTGTATTTGCTACGTAAGTCGTCGTTATGTTTAATATTTGCTTGTGACTGTAATAGTTATATATCGTAACTGCAAATTTAAAGGGTTTGCCATCTAGCAGGCATTATCCAAATTCATTAAAAATGGGAAAAAGCTTTAGACGATAGAGAAATATCTAGCATTCACCACTGCGATTTGAAAGCACACGGTTTTAGACCTCTGCTAAAAGTTTTAATTACCAATAAACATACACAATGCACTTTAAGCATCTTTCTCAGTTCATAAGGTTTTGTTGCTACTTATCCTACAAATGTCATTCATCTGCCATTAGTTATGATGAAAAAACAAACAAAGCTACGGTCGAGTACACTGCTGTTAAAAACGTTAAAAGAACGTTTATTCTCACTGTTGTATGGTTGCTCTGTGGTGGCATATTGGCTTTTGTTCGCTACCAAAACAATCACGTGGATAACTTTCATTTAACCTTAACCTGGGAAATAGGGTTTGCTGCACAATTATTGGTGCAGTCTATTCCAACGTACTTCACTGAAGAAATCTGTAGTGCAGTAAATGGTTTGACAACTTTACTGAAACAAATACAAGGTAAGGCAAAAAGAAACTAAAAGGTTAATAGAATGCCATAGAACAATAATTTTTCACAATTCAAAAATTACAGAAAACTATACACCTGAATACAAAACACGAAAGAAAATCACCGCTGTAAAACTGGTAGAATCGCTTTTGATCGCTTACATTGTAACTTGCTTCCTAAACTTCTTTACTGTTATGTTTCCGCTTATGTTTGACTCTAGAAGTGTAGTCTTTTTGGGCGCCCTTGTTCCGTTGAAAATTTATATTCTTCCTGTTGAAATCGGCCTTCAAATTTTTCAAATCTATTTGCTTAGGGCAAGTTGTGCTAGCTTATTGATAACAGGAGTAGTGTGTATGGTGTATACTGTGTGTATTTATTTTTTGTTAACCAGAGAACTACAAGTAGGCAGAAAACAGTATTTAACAAGTTCATGTCTCAGGAGACCAGAAAACGTAATACAAATTTATAGGTCGATTCAAGTATTACATCAGCATTGTACTCTTCAAATACCAATGAGATTCTATTTGGTAATAGCAAACGGAGTATTTATGGTAACTGCTATTTACGGAAACTTTGCTCTAATTAGATACTGGTCCACGTTTTCCTATGCATGTAAAGGAAACATAGTAGTTGCTGTTGTGATGGTTACCCTGTTTTGGACTTTGGCTTTACAACTTGGGAGCAAATTTTATGTAAATGGGAACAAGTTACTAGCTTCTTGGAAAACAAGAGATTGGGGATCTAAATACCAGAATAGGTTGATGAAGAGATTTGTGTTTAGCTGCAATACAATCCAGCTTAGTTGTGGCAGACAATTTGTGGTTGATAGGGTTAGTGTACTAGTTTATCTTCGAGGAGTTTTTAGAGGCACTGTCAGGGCATTACTTATGCTTAAGGTGTAAGTTTATGTGAATAATTTAATTATTAGCTCGCTGCTTCAGCAGAGGAGCTTATTAAGATGTAGTGTGTCTGTCTGTCTGTGTGTCCGTCTACTTTATTTTTGGGGCTCTAAACCAGCATAAATGGGCTCTAAACCAGCATAAATGGGCTCAAAACCAGCATAAATGGGCTCTAAACCAGCATAAATGGGCTATAAACCAGCATAAATGGGCTATAAACCAGCATAAATGGGCTATAAACCAGCATAAATGGACTATAAACCAGCATAAATGGACTATAAGCCAGCATAAATGGGCTCTAAACCAGTATAAGTGGGCTCTAAACCAGCATAAATGGGCTCTAAACCAGCATAAATGGGCTCTAAACCAGCATAAATGGGCTCTAAATCAGCACAACTGGGCCCTAAATCAGTTCAAATAGGTCTAAAACACCTAAATTGCTAAGCTAAATGGCTCTGGACATTTCTTCTTAAAATTTAAGTTGTTGTATTATATGTGTTCGATTTTTATGTTTTTAGCAGCGAGCATTTTTATGGTTTCCCATTGACTGGTTTAATGTGAAATAATCAATGCTCAAAAAGGAGTTGAATTTTAGAAATATAGAAACTTTGTCGCGGAAAGCAATGCGACCTAAAAGGTCTCTTAACCAGCGCAATAATTTCTATTCTAACATGCTTATCGATTGTGATGGGTTCGATTATGGTTTACTTTGAACTTTGATCCATTATTTATAGTCTGCAAAACTTATGTTCACTTTTATAGTACTCATTTTTTACTTGTAATTATTTGCCTATTATAGATATTCGTTGCTTGTACTGGTGGATTTTACGCTGTAGCATTTGCCGGCGCATGTATGATGCTAATGAGTAAGAACGCGTGATGGGGGGACGCAAAAAATAAATTTACTTGGAATTTGAAAGTTTTTGCTTTATTTGAATACACATACGTCGAGAATATTCCACACCAAGTTTCAGTGTCTCAAGTTGTCCCATGACGAAATTACAAGGGTTTGAAATTTGAACGACTTGTTGAACCGTTATTCCGTGAGGATGGAGAGTTGGTGGCTGAAACTTTTTTGGTGAATTGGTAATAGTATTAGGTTTAATTCGTGACAATATCACGTCATGACCACGCATCTGAAATTTTTTAGAAAATGATTTGTCAAAAAATCTGAAAATTTCACGAACTTTTTAAATTTAAACTGCTGTAACTTACCATATGTAGGATTTTGGAAATTTTTAGAAGGTTGACCACCTACGATATTTAATGCTATTTCTTTTCGACCAATTTTCAAAATTCCGAGTTTTTAAAAACTTTTTAATTTTTGTGATATTGGCACCTAAAACAAAAAATATGTGTACATTTGTATTACTGGGGAATGCTAGCAGCATATTACTCAAATTTAAGTTCATAAAGCAAAACTTAAATAAATTCAAAATTTTGAAAATTGGTCGAGATTGCCTTATTCTGTCATTTACCACTTGTCACCAAGACATCCAATATGATTGGTGAAGGTGTCAAAATGATCCTACGGAGTATGCCAACAATGTGTTTTTTTATTTTTGTAAATTTCGATTTCCAAGAAAAGTTATGTAAGATTTTGTAAAATCGGGACCCGTTTTGTCAAGCATAAATCCATCAATACTTTAGCTGGCATTTGCTATGATCAAGTATTTTCAAGATCGTCATGGTCACAATAGATTGCGCATTTTTAGGGCTTTCAAATGTGCTATTAAGTGGCGCACCAAAATGTCTAGAGAAGTCGCCACTTCATTCTGATTATATGAAAGTCAGTCAAAGAAAATGTGTTGACTTACAGTTTTATGCATAACTTCCTGACTACTTCGAATTTTTGCAAACGGTTTTCTGCAAAAGAAATAGCATTAAATATCGTAGGTGGTCAACCTTCTAAAAATTTCCAAAATCCTACATGTGGTAAGTTACAGCAGTTTAAATTTAAAAAGTTCGTGAAATTTTCAGATTTTTTGACAAATCATTTTCTAAAAAATTTCAGATGCGTGGTCATGACGTGATATTGTCACGAATTAAACCTAATACTATTACCAATTTACCAAAAAAGTTTCAGCCACCAACTCTCCATCCTCACGGAATAACGGTTCAACAAGTCGTTCAAATTTCAAACCCTTGTAATTTCGTCATGGGGCAACTTGAGACACTGAAACTTGGTGTGGAATATTCCCGACGTATGTGTATTCAAATAAAGCAAAAACTTTCAAATTCCAAGTAAATTTATTTTTTGCGTCCCCCCATCACGCGTTCTTACTCAATCTGTAACTTGTAAATTAGCTGTTTAAAAGCAATTGATAAGCGTTACCTAAAATAAAACCGCTATCGATTTCAATCTACCAGCAACTTCAGTGCATTCATCAAAGAGGTATACTAATTTCCCGAAGAATTTGTGGAAGCTTTCTGGGTATAGGGTTGCTTATATTCACTACCGGAAATTGGATTATACTAATGGGTTGGAAATTGTATCCGTAGGAAATGTACATAAATGTACTCGGGTTTGTTGCAATGGCTTACTTTGTTTTAAAATTCACGGTTCTAGTGGCAGTAGTTGTACATAGTACAAGCACAGATTTGCTGGCAAAGTGGAACAGCGGTGTTATAATGAAGCAATACGGCAGTTTAGCTTACAGTAAACGACTGATAAGAGCGCAAAGAAAGCTTGCACTATATTATGCACTAACAGTGATTGAAAGAAATACTCTGGTTAATTACTATTCAACCATTATTCAACACACAATCACTTTATTGTTACTTCATTCATGTTACAAGTTTCTTAACTTAATTAAAATATAAATTAGCATTAACGTTTCTCTCAGTTACGTTTATATATGAACAATGCTAAGGACCGCTTTGTGTATTCTGTCAAACGATTCCTATATATACTCACTTGTTCTTTTGAAATATAATTAAATTTACTTGCATTAATTTATTGATAAATTAAAATATGAACATATAAGCTTGAATTTATAATGTAGACTATGGTTAGCTTAAATGTTTAAGAACAGCTTATGTTTATAGTTTGACAAAAGCTCTACTGTCGATTCCCTTCTAACGTAGGGAAAGAGACCTCAGCCATTTCATCTACACTTTTTTGTACAGATACCCGGTATTTCACGTTAAAAATTGTAAACAACAACACTAAATTGCTGGGATTGAGTGGTACAAATACGCTTTAGTTTACCTTTTCACTAGCAGATACCAAGGTATCTCCACCAAAAAGTGTAGATGAAATGGCTGAGGTCTCTTTCACTACGTTAGAAGGAAATCGACAGTACGGTAACAAAAATCAGCATGCCTATTAATGTGTGCAACAAGCTACTGAGCTACTTCTAAAGAGCTACTAATTTGTTATTTCGCGTCATTCACTGTACCGTATCGAAAAGTTTGTAAACACCATCATTTCTACATGAAATGCTTACGATTGCGTGACTCAAGATTTTTACAGCAATAAAATTTGAAGGAATAAATAATGTTTGGAACTAACCATAAAGTAAATAAATTTTATTGATATAAAATCCTGCACCACATGAATGTATATTTGCAAGTTTACTTATTAGTTACACTGGGTACACTAAAATAAACCCCATGTAAGCTTAAAGAAAGGTTCACGTGTAGTCTACTCGGTAACTTTGACTGCCACTGCAATTGATGACTGACTGGCCCAATATTATCCTTGATTATCCTATATAATCAAACATTATCCTTGATTATTTGATAAGAAACACAATTCACATCAATGTGGCATGATGAGAACCATTGTCACATCAATCAGGCATGATGAGAACCATTGTCACATCAATGTGGCATGATGAGAACCATTGTCACATCAATCTGGCATGATGAGAACCACTAACTGCTACTTAGTACCCTTAAAGACCACTAACTGCTAATTTGGTGTATTGAAATATTTGGTATTTTGGTATTATTCCCATGCCGGCAGTGAAAATGCCGTAGCTCCATGGCGTTTAAACGCAGCAAAAAAGAGTACTTTAGAAAAGGCACTTTTAAGGTACTTTTTGGTTATTGGATTGACCTGAAAATCAACAGGGGTCTTCCCAATATGTGTAGCTATCGACAACTGAAAACGGAATTGGAATATGTCAAACAGTTGAGGGGTTATCGCGCTTACGGACGAACGGACGGAGTTACGTCTAGACACATCAAGTTGATCGGAGTAAAGGTTCACGTTAGTGTAAAAATGTCATGTGTCTAGTATCCTGGGGGAACCTTGACCTCTTCATAATTGACGTTGCCAGGTCCTTGGCTAACTAGTCTCTCTTAGCCTACACCCCGCTTTCCTTTTTCCTGTTCCCCAACAGCCCAAATTACATCAAGATTTGTGGGAATGTCCTTTATCCCATGCAACTTTGGATGAAACAGAAGTTCATATTCAGTTTTCCCAATCATGATTAGCAATGCGTTACTCTTCAGATTTCAGGGTCATGTCAGTAGTTCAGGTTTGGATGCTGATTATGATGATGATGATGATCATGATCACACTCACACACAACTTGCTTTCAATCAATCAATAAAATGTACACGACACACTCATCTCTCTCTTTTTGTAGCACTTAGGTATTTATTTAACCTCTCGATTATTTTATACCAACTAATTTCCCTGAGTTTCCTTTTGCTAGCCCTTCACTCTAGATGTTACTTTATCTCTGTCTTTTTGCCAACTAACCTTGCTTCCCCAATAAGGATATCATTGCTCCTGTGCTTTCTGTATGGAGCCCACGTCTCCTCTTCCTCGCCAAAGTCCCATCTCAAACCCTGGCTCTCACTCTTTGCTTCACACTCAGGCCTCTCTGAGACCCCCGTTCCTATCAACGTTTAAAAAACGTTCGGACACTTTTGTAAATTTTAATTCAACAAATGTACTCCGAAGTACAATTGTTGTAGTTACCAAAAAGATTCCAGCAGTGGCCCATCTACAAACGCAGCAGTAAATGTAGCTATTACAAAATTTGAGAATTATGTACACAATTAAAAGCTATCCAGAAAAAAGAAGTCAACATCACTTGACCCAAAATTAGCATTGATGGTGCAACTGAACTCAGGAAATCCTTACATACGCCAAACAAAATGCGTAGTTGAATGTAGCTTCTAATCACGTTTTTAATACTAAATACAAGAATTTGCCGTTTTGAATTCCTGAATTTGTTTGTTTAGCCTAGCTTGAAGACTAAGACAAGTGCTGATGAGGATAAAAAGCAATACTGACAAGTCGTGCTCAGGAAGCCAAGTTACAGTAGATGAAGCAAAACCAGTTACAATTTTCAAAATAATCCTGTAAGCTCGTTTCTTCAAAGTAAAATGAAAAACTCAGGAATCGAATTACCAAAGACCACAGTTACAAGATCTTGCTTTATAAAACACAGTAAAATTGGTAGCGGAATACCAAACACAATCGTACCTATTGTATAATAAAGCATTAACAATCCAGCATTTCTTCATATATTATAATTGGTTTGAGAATTTGTAAATTTTTGTGCGTATCCGTTTAAAGTATTTAGTTTATTCCTTGGGCCAGTGTATTGCAGGGGCTAAAATAGGCGTGTTTTGAGCGTGGTTTCCACGCGGGCCGGGGCGAGTTTTTAAGAGACAGGGCCGGGGCAAGAGATAAAATAAAATAAAGCCAGTTGTTAAAAAGAAATGTTTGAATAATAATTGAAATTAGGATACATTAACGTCATTATTAAAATAGCAGAAATTGCAGGTATAAACAATAGAGGATATAGAATACTTTGCTTGTAGTATTATGATATACTTGTCAATAAAATTATCTTTTTTATTTTATGCCTTTATCGGGAAAGCTGTTTCACCTGCTTCCAATTGTTAAGGATCACGTTATGGTATGCCTGGTATATATGGTATGGTATATGGAACACACCACACTATAATTCCATTAAATAAAAAAGTTACTTAGGAGTAGTAATTTTTAACTAATTCGACTTTCACACTACGAGACCTCAGATGTGTGATAAACATTCGCTAAGATATATGTAATTGTCAGACAAAATAGCTACAATATTGTCATTCACTTTAACGCTGCATTTGTTCTATTCAAGTTCTCAGATGCCAGATGCACAGAAATAAGGTTGCAAACTATAAATAGTGTAAGTACAAATATGTACCTTGCCGCTGATGGGTAGCTCTGCCGTGAAGCTTTTTAGAACATAGTGTGCCTTCCCGATTTTTACTTTCATATTCATATCGTCTTTAGGAGAAAGCGTTTTTAATGGTTTATATTTATAAATATCTAAATAAGTTGCAGTTTTCGAGTTATCATATCAGGTTTTTACTTGAGCGGAATTCACGTTTGATTGCTGCCATAGTTTGTTTTATGTAACTATTTTGTTTGTGGCCTTGTTTTTTCGTCGAATTAATTAGTTTGATATGTCGCAATTATAATTTACAAAAATTAGCTTTTGCGTAAAAAGTTCACGTAAATCTGTGTTTTCGTCTTTCTGATCAAATGATTTTCTGTTAAAAACTGCTTTATCTAAAGTCATGCTGGCTAAAAACCGATGCAGTTGTTGCAAACCAAATCGACAGACTGTATTTGCAGTTTTATCCACTATGCTGTTTGTCGACTCTCTAACGGCTATCGTTATTATTTTTAATATCAGATTGAACTTCAATCATTGAAGCTAGATTTACTTACATTTACTTTCAAACTAAAATATGCAAATAGGTAAATGGAGAAACAGTGGATATTCACATAAAAATAAATAAACTCTATAGCAAAACGTTATATTGGATGTTGGATTTTGTGTTCAATAGACATTAAGGTTTCTATTGTCGTAAATTTTTCTGGCAATATCTTACTAGAAAAAATATATTACATCAACTCCAGAACCTACAAGCCTATGCAAGTCTGAACCAAAAGTTTTTGATACAACAAATTGTATGCTATAATAATTTGTTACTGATGAAGATCACTAAATAAATTAAAACATTTGTTTTACGATTGGGTTTGACGCTTATTATCATACCTACAAAATATTCTAATTTGCATTTTAAAAATGTGGAGTGTTTCTATTCAGAGTATTTGAGGAACAATTTCAAATAAAAACTATTTGGAGCTACACTGGAAGCTTGACAAGTAAAACAACTTGACAGAATTATTGTTTCGATTCTACACTACTATAACGCAGTTAAATTAAAGTTTGATACGCTAGTTTAAAAAAGTATATTTATGAAAATAAGTTTTATTGTGTAAAAATATCTCACGCGGGCCGGGGCAGACCAACTTTAGCTACTGGTGTATTGCCTCCTAGAGCACCTTTGTATCTTGCCCTTCTCTGTAAAAATTTCCAGCTTCCGTACAGTATTACACTATTAATCATAATATTAAATTATTATGAGTTTATTTTCAAATTAAATTTCAGTTTGTAGAACGTCAATAGGAAAATTATTTTCTTGGGATAAAAGCTTTGCAACTAGCTGAACCAGTATCAGTAAGGTACCAAATAGGAACCAGTTAAACACAATCTTTGAAAGTAATTTAGGTGTGGGGTCTAACATTGTTGAAAGTTTAAAGGAACCGCGAATCGCGGCAAGCTTAATCCCAAATGAGAAATCTGGAATACTACCGATTGTATAATCGTAAATCTGAAAGGCTTTTAATAATAGTTTACTCAACCAGACATCCTAAGAGTAGGCATCCGAGTTCACAGGTCTCCGCATCTCGTTCACGTAAGGTATCTCCAAGCCTTGGAGTCCAAGACTAGAGTTGATGAGTAATTTTAGTGCAGCTAAATAAATAAACGACTATCTATATGTATAAATTTTCAAACAACCTTCTTTATAGAAAAGAAACGAAAGCTATAGGTTTAATTACAAAACGTTGACTTAATGCTACTCAGCGTGTGCCGGAAGCTTGAAGAACACAATGAGTTTCAGTTTAATACTGGAGTGAGAGCCCGGATTTATTCACGTTTTTGTCCTTAAATTCCAGTGTACATTTTTACCTAAATGGCAAAACGACAGAACGTTGTTTGCCTTACAGAACATAGTGTAGTGGTAAGCTGTTTGTTCATCTTGGTGAACGAACGTATTTGAATGAGTCATGCATTAGAACGATGGGTAAAACGTTCTTGAGTACCTAATTTTAATCCATACATAACAACATAACTGGTTTCATTTGCGTGTTTTTGTGGCATTTTTAGGCTAAAGATCAGTTGAAGCATAATGTTGTTAAATAGAGGTATACGATAAACTTGCGATTTAAAATGATTTTTGCAAGAATCTTGCTGCAAGACAATTTAATATGAGGTTCGTATATTAGTAACGGCAAAGATGTATTTATTAGAGCAAAAAATAAATAAATACCACGTTGTTAAAACTTTGAAAAAGGATTAATTATGAAATTAAGCTGATAATAAATACTGTAAACAATAAACTTGCTGGGTAAAGTTTCAGTTTGAAGCGTTGCCTTGTAAAGAGGCTGAAAATTGTAGGTTGTAAAATACACACATATCAAGGCATGTTAACGCTGTATGAACAGACTGGTGAATATATTTGAACATAAAATATGGTAATAAATCTTACATCTTACTAGATATAGCAAAACGCCGATTCGACAAACTTTTAAGTTTGTTGAAGTGAAATGAGAACTATGATCTGTTTGCAAACATTAATGTTGTTCTGGCCATTTCCCAGATGCAAAGCTTGAAGTAAACAGGAAACGGATTTCCTGTATATTTTGTGATCATTTTCCTCGTGTTTTTAACTGAAAATGCCCAAATTTGTAAGTTTTGTGTAACTGCTAAATCGATCTTGAATGAAAGTTCAAGATAATAAATGTGATGTGTTTTGTTATATAACTGATTTAAGTTAGCGTGTGGATATACCATTTTCAGGATATAAATCAGTTGTGAATGTCTCCGTTGGAGAGGTTGAAGCCAAAATGTTGTAGAATAGACCTACGCGATGAATTTGTGATTTAAAATGATTTTGGCAAGGTTAGAATTTAATACACCGTTTATATATTAGTAACGCTAAAGCAGTATTAAATAGAGGAAAAAGTAAATAAATAACACGTTTCTAAAACTTTTCAAAAAAATCTAATTTGAAAATAAACTTATAATAATTTATTATTAGCTCGCTGCGTCAGCAGGTGAGCTTATTAACGGGTTGTGTGTCCGTGTGTCCGTCCACTTTATTTTTAGGGCCTATACCAGGCTATTTGGGGTCAAAATCAGGCTATTTGGTGTCAAAATCAGGCTATTTGGTGTCAAAATCAGGCTATTTGGTGTCAAAATCAGGCTATTTGGTGTCAAAATCAGGCTATTTGGTGTCAAAATCAGGCTATTTGGGGTCAAAGTCAGGCTATTTGGGGTCAAAATCAGCAAACCTTGGTCAATAGGACCCATTATTATCTATTATAGAGTTGTTTTACCTATTGTAGATAGGCTAAATGGGCTTTAAACCAGGTTAAATGGGGTCCTTACTAGGTTTATCGCAGCGAGCATTTTAAATGATTTACCATTGTCTGGTTATTATAATTAATAGTGATTCAACTATCAAGTTTCTGGGTAAAGCATCAATTTGGAGCGATTATCTGTAAAAATGCTGTAAAATGCAAGTACATGAAATAAATTACCAAGACGGTTAAACTATAACTTTATATGTTAACTTAAAATGTGAACTTACCTTTCAAGGAAGTAATGTACCATAATCCAAAGCAAAAGCGCAATTTCTCCTGTCAAAATATCCTAAAAGCAAAAGCAAAACATTCTAGCACCAGCCAGTGGTAACCCAATGAATTTACGCAACTCTAGGAAAACGCAACGCAACTGCGTAGAACCTGTTGTTTATTAGTAATCAATGATTACATGCCTTTGTCCAAAAACATGGTACCAGGTAAATGTCGAGACTGAACATTAAATCGTTTACAAAAGAAAAAAACACTTTATGAATACTCACAATTAGAAAACACGTTTATGGCCAATTTCCCCAAACACGTTGTAGGTATGTTTCCTTCATGACTCAAAAAACGTCCTTGCTCCATTGAGTTCACAATTGTAGTGCTAGTTTGAGCTATAAAAAGAACTTAAAAGTTAGTCTTATTATCAGTTACTTAAAAGCAGTTAACGTATAACCAAGTGAACAACTTAACACTCCAGGCTAATAAATTGGAAATTTGAGTCAATAGTTTGAAAATGGTTCCTTTAATAATTCTTATGTTTGTTGTGGCAATTTTCTACTACCGAAACATACGAAATCGGAAAACTTCGCCCTTCCACTTTATGCCAAAGGGTAATTAAGGCACTGTTTAAATTTTCTAATTTCTTGAAATAAGTAAAAAAAAATTCTCATTATTTATTTTACAGGCCCAAAAACAGTTCCCATCTTTGGAAATTTATTTCAAGTTTTGAGAAACCCTCACAAAACATTTTCGGAATGGGCGTACAAATATGGAAACGTCTACACGTTGAATATACTTGGACGCCCGGCACTGGTTGTAAACGACATTAAAACCATGAAACAAATCTTTGGCGCTTTTGAATCCACAGGGAAATTGAATATCTTAGTAACGGAGATTCTCGGTGGAGGAACTAATGGTATATTTGCCTCGGAAGGGAAAGTGTGGCAAGAAGTACGAACTTTTACAATGAAAGCCGTAAAAGAATGTGGAATGTCAAGGAGTTCCGTGGTAGAGCCTGTTGTTTTGCAATTATGTGACGAAACCGTGGATTGGTTTCTGACAGAGAGCAGAAATAGCTGTAAACCTGGAGTGGTATTTAATCTCCGAAACAAATTTAACGAATGCATTAGCAACGCCGTTTGGAGTATTATTAGCAGAGGTGAAGAACAAGCTAACACTTCGGGCATGGGAAAATATGAAGTGGATCTTATAAACGCGCTTCAAACCACAACAAATTCGGGTCTTTTGTTTTTACCTTGGTTAAAATATGTTGCTCCGGAGTGGTCGGGTTATAATGCTTTATTACAAGCTGTTGCAGGAATTCATTCCACAGTTACTAAGCATTATGAAAACCGAAAGCAATATCGTAAAACTGTTAAGGTTGAGCCAGAAGATAGAAATCTAATTGATGCGTATTTGGATCAATGGGAAAATTGTACTGATGAAAAAAGTTGCTTTTATGGAGAGGCTGGTTGGAAACACTGTTTTTATTCTTTGGTACAGTTTCTTACTGCCGGAGGAGAAACCACAGGTACAATGCTCAACTGGCTGGTAAATTATTTGGTGGCTTATCCAAATGTACAACAAAAGCTGCATGAAGAAGTGGAAAAAGCTTTTGGAAATGAGAAGCCAGTATTAGCGGATAGAAAAAGGTATGTAAAGCTTTTGTTTAATTCTCATGGCGCAGGCAAGAATCCAGTTTTGCATGTTTTTTCACAGGCTGCCATATTTAGAAGCCGTTATTTACGAAACTATGAGAATAACGTCAGAAATTCCTTTTGGAGTTATTCATAGGATGTTGGACAACAAAAAGTTTGAAAGTTATTACTTACCAAAAGACACACTTCTAATTGCTAATATTTATCATGCACATAACGACAAGGCTGTGTGGGGAGACCCAGAAAATTTCCG